>VXAD01004423.1:140472-233357 GCA_013399195.1 Dicrurus megarhynchus | reverse complement strand
CCGGCCCTGCCCTCTGCTGGCGGCGGCCGTGCCCCGGCCCCGGAGACAAACGGGTCCCGGCCCTCGCAGGGCGCTGCTCTCGCCTCGGAGCCGTGGCACGGAGAGCGGTGTCCCCTTAGTCAGCGGGGAGGCCCGATGGGGGCAGGTGGGGCTGTGCAGCCCGCAGAAGAGAAGGGCGTGTGGAGACGTCGCAGCACCTTCCAGTATCTGAAGGGGCCCTACAGGGAAGCCGGAGAGGGACTCTTCCTCAGGAACAGCAGTGATAGGACAGGGGGGAATGGGTACAAATTGAAAGATGGAAAATTTAGATTAGATATTAGGAGGAAATTCTCTGCTGTGAGTGTGGTGACATACTGAAACAGGTTGCCCAGGGAGACCGTGGATGCCCCATCCCTGGCAGTGTTCAAAACCGTGCTGGATAAGGCCTTGAGCAACCTGGTCTGATGGGAGGTGTCCCTGCTCATGGTAGGGGGTTGGGACTAGATGATCTTTGAGGTAGCTTCCAACCCTTAACATTGTGTTATTCTATGCAGCAGAAGCTGCCTCCAGTTCCATTCCTGTTTGCAGGGAATGCCAGGTGCTGTCACCCAAGGATTTACAGCTGTCACTCTTCATGCTCAACAGAAAATCAGAGGGCAGGAGATGGACTGCAATGATTGTCGTGATTCAGGATGAAGTGTTGGTGGATCTTGCTCTCAACATATGCCAGTTTTGGCCTTCATTTAGATTAGATATTTGGAAAAAATCCTTTACTTTGGAGGTGGTGAGGCACTGGAACAGGCTGCCCAGAGAAGCTGTGGATGCCCCATCCCTGGAACTGTTCAAGGTCAGGTTGGGTGGGGCTCTGAACAACCTGGTCTAATGGAAGGTCATCCTGCCCATGACATGGGTGGTGGAACTGGATGCTCTTCAATGTGCCCTTCAAAAACAAACCACTCTATGATTCTATGAACTGCCTCTCTTGCATGGCACCTCAGTCATGGATCAAATAGTGTAAAAGGCCAGGGAATGAACACGTGCCTTTGTGAAGCTTTGAGAGCCAAATGTAGGAGCCATGGATCTAACAGTGGTTCCTCACCTAGTGCCACTCACATAGCCCTGGGCCATCCAATGTAGATGTTTCTCAAGTCTCATGTTATGAAAGAAATGCCCACTCATGCTTGAGGATTTGCAGTCTCTTAGCTCTCATACTCAGTTTCCATCCTTAGGGTTTATTTAAACCTTCTTTGGTGCAAATGAAATTGATTTTTGTCTTGTCCTCAGTGGACACAAATAGCCATAATTTGCAGGGATCGATTAACAGATGCTCCCCTCACGCAGTGTGCAGTGGATGCAGGGTGTGCCTGGGTTGGTCCTGGCTCATGGAGAGCTATGTTTAACCTTTTGCATGCCTCTTTCACACCAGCTTTGACTTTGTTGTCTCAGGTGCCAAATTTATTCCTCAATTTTGATTTAAATCCTGATTTACCTTCATCTCTTTTCAAGCTCTTTATACTTACCAGGTGCAATTGTTTTGTTTTCTGCTTCTTTAATGCATCTCTCTATAGTTGTATCTTGCAGATCAGTGATCTCAGAGCCTTTAAGCTCTTCCCACCATTTTTTTTTGCAGCTTCTGCCTGCTTTTGTTCCCAACGGCCTACCTCAGCAGTTCTCCACTGCTGGGGCCCTCTCACTGCATCACTAGTTTGCGTAGAAACGGGCTAGAAATGAGTGACAATGTCCATTTCTGTCCAGATAAGTATCTAACACTTCGTGAAGGTTTTTATTTTGTGAATTTCTATAAGATACATTGTTAATGTATAGCAAATAAAATTGGCAATAGTTGTTTTTTTCAATTCCAGTCCTACCATCTTCCCGACTCCTGGCTTCTAACCCCTTGGTCTTTCTGAAACCACGTGCAGGGTTTTTTCTGTCACAAATGTAGAATGTGGGTGGTTTACATATATGTGTATACTCTTAATTAAATATGCTACTGTATATTGTTGATAACGTACCTACTGTGATTATTCTTTCTGCTTTTAAATAATAACTTGAATAAAAGACCCCAAATCAATAAAGCTCAAGCTTTAAGAAACCTAATCTGATTAAACTTTTAAGATAATTCAAAAATGGTTTAGACAACCATTTTTATGTTGTCAGAAGGAGTTTTAGGTCCGTATTTCTTGACATGTGGTTCTGACTGTCATTTCAATGGAACCACAGTAAAACAACACCTTGAGATTACAGTGTTCTTGGTATGATTATTCTGTTGGCCTTGTGTAAGACCAGAGAGAGGCAGGGATTGCTGTCAGTGCTGTCTGATCACCCCCCACCTCACCTGGAAGGTGACACAAGAAACAGTGATTAGGATGTTTTGTCAAAAATTAAACCTAGCATGTCTTTTATCTCAGCTAGGCAATAGCTGAAATGTTCTGATTTGAGAGTTGCTGAATACCTGGTAGTTATGGGTAGGAGAGATGGGGCTCAGGACTTCTTAAAGTACCCCTCTCTCTAGAGGATCCCAAGCCTTACAATGTCGATCCTAAATTCTGAGCATCCTTTTCAGTTTCCTGATTCTCCTTAACAGAACTAGCCTGTCTTTGGAGCTGAAGTGGGTTGACTCAGTCTGTGGCCTGATGCAGCTGAGGCATTTTGCACAGTGTAAGCTCAGCTAAAGTTGCAGAGTAAATGTTTTCTTCCAATTAATGTTTATTTTCACTTTATTTTTACCCCAATAAGAGAAGGGGCTGCCCTTTGGAGTCATCAGGGCCCATCCCTGCTCTGTGAAACTTCCAACGTAGACTCTGCAAAGAAGTGGAGAAAATAAAATGTGGGCTCCACCTGTGGAGTGGGACTGTTAGAGACACACTGGCTGTCAGTGCAGAACTCTTCCGTCCTGGGAGCTCTCGGTGAGAGGGGTTTTTATTGGAAGTGATGCACAGCCGCACACACTGCTCATTTCCTGCTTCAGCAGTTGAATTGTTCTGCAGTGGATTTAATTGCATTGCTTCCTCCCAGCTTCTTACTGCTATCCTACAGTCAGCTGGCTCACAGCTGAAGAATCCTTTATTCTTATTTTGTGTGTCACTGTTCCAGAGTCAGCTGCAGAGGATGCACCTGGAGTGCTTCTCCAGAAATATTTGTGTTGTAAATGCATGAAATTTGGTATGAGTCTGATGGACTGGTGCACTCTGCATTTCCACATGGTTCTGTTCTAAGGTTCTGTATTTCACAGCTCTCCTGTGAGAAAAGCAGCTTTTATTCCCTTAATTCCCAGAGCCACAACTGATGCTGTTCTTGAGATAGCATCAGTTATTACCTGCATAAGTAACATGCATCTGTCTTTGCAGCTTCTGGGTCTTAATTACTCATTCAAGCTTGTGGAAGAGTCAAGAATTAACCCCGGATTTTGCGAGGTCTTTGGTCTTTGGCCCTCAAGAGGGACACGGGTAGGTAAAGCAATGGCAGAGATGACATAAAATGACCACGAGTACTTGGTTCTTTCAAAGCATGTTAAAGCTCTCTCTTGAGCCAGACAATTGCTTGTAAAGAAACCACCTATCATTGTGTCCACGTTTTGGCTTCTATTCTTACCAGCCTCCCTGAGTATTACAGTGGGATGCCTTCTGTGAGGATGCTGGGGCACTGGAATAGGTTTCCCAAAGAAGTTGGGAATGCTCCATTCACTGGAAGTATTCAAGGCCAGGCTGGATGGAGGTCTGAGCAGCTTGGTCTAGTGAAAGGTAGGGGGATTGGAACAACATGGTCTATGAGGTCCCTTCCAACCCAAACCAGTCTGTGATTCCAGGATCTTGGCATGCTTGATGGAGGAAGCTGATGACATGACTGTAACAATGAACAAAATAGTTTAGTGCTATTAATGTAACAGAGGCACTCTGGAATTTCCTGGTAATAATGGAGAGTGGATATTAAGTGGCACTTAAGTAACACTAATTAACAGAATCTTTCACAAAAATTAGTCCCCCCCCTCTTTAGCACCACTATTTGTAGTGACAAGGCATTACTCTACAAAGAACAAGTGCACAATATGGCTGTAGCAATTAAGACAAATTCTATTTTAGATTATTTTCAAAGCTTAATGACGGTACCTTATATTTACAAATCAAAACATTCAACTTACTATATGGTGTCCAGCTAATCTGGCACAGGACTGAACATATCCTAAAAATGTCTGTCAGCAGTCTCAAGGATCTGCTACAGTAAGTCTAAGATGTAATAAGACAGAACGGAATTAGTTTAAGTAATAAATGTTTAATCAAAGAATTTTACATATTATTAACAGCATTCATTTGGCCAAACATCTACATGGTTGTAGTATCCTACTTGTATATAAAGTGGGAATGTATCAAGTATAGACTATGAAAGTGCAAATAACAATTCAAGGTTAGAGTAATTTTTTTACATTATAAAATTAACAGGTTTACAAAATAGTCTTGCCAAACTTTTATTTTTGAATTGTAAAGTCAATGACTATGGTGTTAAAATAAGTACCAAGAAAATACAAATTTAATAGGCTAATTTCATGCTCATAAGAGTAACACGGAAACAATGGATATACTGCACAACCTAACCAAATTACAAAAAACCAGAACCCACAAACTTCACTATCTTCACAGAGAGCACTCTTACATATCTTACTGCAACTTTGCAAGACATCTCAATGCAATACACAATCTTTTTGTGAGAATCTTTCTATTCAGAAATTGCCATTCAAGGAAGCTATGTGAGTTAAACAACTTTCAGACCAATTCATGATGACAGTTCATGAAGGACCATTGTAGTTGAAGGACTTTATACCTAGAGGTATTTTTCAAAGGCTCAATAATATATCAGGAGTAGGGTGGCTAGGGGAAAAGTTGGAAGATTATTTAGACTATTCTAATTCATTCTCTCTAAAGATGCTTGAAAAATGGACAAGGATTTTATGGGGTAAGGGTAAAATATTCTTATTTCATTTTTTACTAATATGAACCTCATAACTGTAAGGTTCCAAAGCTGGATTTGCATGAATTAGTTACCAAAACACTCACTTGAACTCACAGTAATCAATACATAAACTTTGCTATCATGACACTTGCCTATACACACTCAGTAGTAATAAACTTTTATATCATATCAACAAATCTCTGGTAACAGTTAAGCAAAACTTAAAATGGAGTGTATGTAATTTGCTCATGTTATGAAAAGTTTTGATTATATGTAATTAAAACAGCCATTTGAACAACTTATTCTAGTTGTAATTACATACTGTACCATTGTATCTCACTAACTGTAGATTGATGCTTTTAAGCAAATCTAAAACCAGTATTTTTGTTTTTCACGGTACAACAACTAGGAAAAGGTTTTTTTGTGGTTTGTTTTTTTTTTTTCAATTTTTTTTCTTACACTAAACAGTAATCACACAGCAAATGAATATTGTGCAATTGAACAAATACCTAGTAGTGTTTTGTATATGCAAAAACACTGACTGAACGTTTAGTTATTTACTGTAAAGGCAAGGCCATGGGTGGTTTTATGGAGGTCTTTGCAATTAATAGCATAGTTACTCCAGAACAAACACTGAATTTGAATTACTTGTTTAACTGTGGCAACTATCCAGTTGGGTTAGGCAAAGGCACCGTAACACGTTGAGCAGGATGTGTTATCTGAACTTTTAATTGTGGGACTGGCTAATATATGAAAATTCTGTATTCCTATATTTTTATAAAATGTTATCATTAAAAGTAGTTGCACTATTAGTGCATAAAATGCTTTGTAGAATTATGAAAACAAAGAACTATGATTGCACTTCCATTAAAGTGTCTCTTAAAATACAGCATAGCTGTTGCTAACTCACTGTATTTTAATATTTAAAATAACTGTTTAACAGCAGCATTAGGTTTTATTAACTTAAGATACAGGCTACATTTAATTAAATGCAGTCACCATGGCAACATATGCCAGTTAAATTTAGAGAAGCAATGCTACCCAGTGGTTTCTTTCACTGCTATGAATTGTGGGATTAGTTTGATAGAGTAACACTGCACTGTTTCATTAGGCTACTGCCAGTTAACTTTTCACAGTTTGGCACATTTGGACTGTAAATAGACATGAAAAAATCTTTGATTTTAAAGGGAAAGAATATCCCCTAAAACTTGTTCCTGGAGCAGTACTACAGAGAAGCATTAAATACCTCCGTTCACACTGCTAACAAAAATGAAAAATGAGTAAGGAAAAGTAAGGAAAACAAAACCAAAATGCAAATGAACTGCTAGGTGTTATTTTGGTGAAATAATGAGTTCTAAAAAATGGAATAAACTATTTCCTAGGAAAACCAACCAAAATAATCAGTGTAAGCCTTTAATCCGTACTTTCAAGTTAAGGATCATCAACCTAAGGCTAAACAGATGCTGCATTGTATTAGGAATGTGGAATACAACCTACTTATTCCTTTCTCTTGAGAGCAAAAAGGCAAATACTACCTAATTAAATGCAAAGGATATTCCTTGAAAGGTTCACATTATTATGAAGAACTACAATTCAAGAGAACTCCTAAATATCCGTTGTTACGTCAGTGGTTACAACTGAGCTGCAATTATGTGGATCAAAGCCTCCATAATGCTTACTCCACATACTGTACCATCTGTCACCGCCATTCTCTTACTCCAGATTTAGTTTTTATTCATACCAGATGCACATGTTCAGTCCATTCCTTTGAGGTTTGAGGAGTCTGACTTGAACTATCTCCTGAAGCATCTAGGGTGCTTGTTACCTCCCTGTTATTATCACCAATTTGTGATACTGTTTCACTTGGAATAATGTTTTCTTCAGAAGTGCTTTCCTCTGTTTGGGTTCCTCTGCCTTCGTTTTTGAGTGCATCCTCAAACAGTGCATGCTCTTCCTGAGGCTCCAGCCCTGTGTCTGTGAGATTTGGTTGCCCTGCTGACCCATCTTCATTACTGGGTTGCTGTGACTCCTCATCTGTTTCTGTACTTGTTGAGGGGATCAGAGCAATACTCTGTGGGTTCATGTCATGAAACCAGGCCATAATATTTCCAAGTAGATTTTCATTGGTATTGGGATCTTGACTGCTGGAATCAGCATCGCTCGATGTTGAGTATAATCCGCTTCTTGTCTCGCTGCAGGGGTGTGAATGAAGACGATCGGCTGAGAAGGGATCATTGCCTGCACCCAGTCTCATCAGACTGTCACCGAGTTCCAGCAGCTCAGAGCTGCTCAAAGCACCCCTTGGGTTGTCTATACTTATGGGAGCTGAGTCCAGTCTTGTAGGCAAAGAGGTACCTATTGCTCCTAAAGATGCCTCATTATTTAGAAAGTCTCTAGTTTCTTCATCTATAGCCAAGCCAGATTCTTGTAATGACAGCTGAATAGCTAGCAGGATGTTTGGGTCATCTTCATCCAGAGAACTCAGAGCCTGTGGAAATACATAAGGTTGCATCTTGTTACATATTTTGGATGAAAAGTAATTTCGGCTCAAATCTGAAATTCATTCATTATTCCTATATGTCCTTTATCAGAATCAATTTTGACCAACAGAGCTGACAACACTATTTAAAAGGTGACTATTGTTATGTCAGTGACTGTTAAGCAATTCTTACCAGTGTGAATGTGTAATTTGTTGTCCTAGCTTCTCCCTTTCTCATTGAAGAATTAAGAAAATTTGCATAGACAAAATGACACAGAAAGGCAGAGCAGAGGAGAGCAAGCAAAGCAGAGAGAATGGAGAAGAGATTAGGGGAGATACCTGAAGAGAATCCTGGTTTTCAGAGCGACTGACAGGGGTATAGTCATGAAGCGAAGAGCTGTGCAGAATACCCATAGAAGCTGAACTCACCATGGAGGTGCCATGTCTTCTACTGCTGCCACCTTCCTGAGTGTCTGTTTGGGCAATCAAAACAAAAGCAGTTGAAGAACCAGCGAGGAAGCCTCCTTCACTATCATTTACTGACAGAATCTGTTCCTTTCTTTTGGATTCTAGTTGTGTAATTTTACTCCTTTTTTCACTCTGAGTGAAATAATCCAAACCACTCCTTCCACACCAGCTCTTACACCAATCCTACTGTTTTAGGAGTGACTGCCTGGCTCATTTGTGCCTTCCTGCCCTCAATACCCTTCTCTGTGAAAGGATGGGCTATGCCATTGGGAGCATGGGAGAAGGGGCCAAGTGCTTCTAAGGCACATACATGATTTATGGAAAGCCCTGAAAATTACTGCATGTGGACACAAATACAGAATGCATTTACAGGTGGATTACAAACCATGTTTGCCCATTTCTCTGTTCTTTGAAAGACAAAACCTCAACTGTAATGTTAACATTACACTGTAATAACTTTTACTGTTACAGTGCAGCACAATTAAGAGTAGAGTCATGAATGGATACTTCAGCAATTGCTGCTTTCTTAAAACAATCAACAAAAAATAGAAGTAAGATGCTGTTTCCAGAAAAAAGCTGCTCTGTAATAAAAATAAATGTAAATCTTTCGACTTTGGAAAATGGAATTTTCCACTCCAAAACTCAAAATGTGATAGACTGGGATAAAATAACATTCTCTTGCATGCTTTAACAGTGTGGACTGGCCATCACTACTACATCCAAGCGTTCAGTCAAAACCTAGTCCTTGAACTAACAAGATGGTTTTGCATTTTATTTGTAATAGGGAAGAACCAAAGTTCACCAAAATTTTGATTACTTTTTCTAAAATAAAGGATGCATGTGATCCCCTCTCCTCAATAAAGGATTTCTCCTTTTGCTTTTAAAGAACAAGCTACGTGTTAAGTTCCTGAGACACAGCAATGGGAGTTTGGGCAGTGTGGCTAAGAGACTGAGCACACCGACTGGCAGCTCTGCAGAAACAGTGTCACAGTATGATTTGGATTCAAGCTATTTTTGTACCTTTGCTAAGGTTCTGGCAGAACTGAACCAGAAAATTTTTTTTAGACAGACAAGTCACAGAGAGACCTTACAGGACTGCACTATCAGCCATAGCCCTGCTCGGAAGAGCAGCACTCTGGAAGTCACAGCTTAGGCCAATTTCTTTCCTGGCTGCCTTTTGGAATACAGCAGTTTTGGAATACAGCCTTATGACTTTCCTCCACAGGCCTGTAGACTCTACACTCTATGCACAACTGGTTCTTTTCATTAGCGTGGAAGAGCTGGTGTATGCACGAGTGGCCTTCAAAATGTCTTCAGAAAAGCAAACCTGTGCTGGACAGCTGAGGAGTTGTTAGTGGGAAGATCAATGCATTTCTCTTTAAGAACAGCAGCAGCCACAGTGAAGCCAACAACACTTCTAAGATCACATAAAAAAACTGCAGAGACAAGCCTCTATGTTGTATCCTGGAAAATACAGCAACGTATTTGAAACTTCTTTCAAGTGTATCCACAGAAGAACAAACACTGTGGTCACTACCAGCAATTTCTGAAGCAGGAAGAGAAAAAAGGCAGCCCCAGAGAGGTCCGTACCTAATGTACTCTCACTGGGGTCATCGGGGTCTGGAGTATTACTCAGCAGACTGTGCATGTCTCCACGTCGACGCTGTCTGTGCCTCCTCCGATACTGAAATTCAGCATATTCCTGCATAAACCAAAGGTTACAAAACACAGGGCAGCATGCAGTACTATTTTTCTGAGTAACAAGCACCACATTTTTATAAAAGATGTGTGATTTTATATGTTTATTATAAAATCACCTGCTTTCAGAAAAACGTATTGCAAGTTGTATCATGCAACGCTTAACATAAATAACAGAAAAATCCAAGGTAATCCTAAATCTATAAAACAATGAATTAGCAAAAAAAAAGAAAAACCCTAGATGTACTACCAACATTTTAATACTTGCAATCTCCTTTTTAAACAATTCCAAGAACACATTTCTTGTTTAAAATCTTGGATGCCAAACTTTATATATGCACACATTGACACACTTTTTAATAAATGCATACCCAGTGATTTTAAAAAACACTTAATAAAAACAATTAATGTGAATCAGACCAATAGATTATCTCAGAATCTCTGCTGCCAGCAATTGTCAGTAAAAAATAACCTTCAAAAGACTACAGAAAGCTGGCAGACATACAGTGGGACTTGACAGACTTTTCCCAGCCTCCAGGAGAGTATGGCTCCAGAACTTCTTAAGCCACATCTGACACTCTTCTACTGGACAGTCTGTGATGGATTTTTATTCCATGAATTACAAATCTCCTCTAATTTCGCTTAACTTGAGCTGCTAATGAGCCATACCCTACAGATCTGAACTCCTCCAGCCTGTGTTTTCTCATATTCTGTGTACTTAGTTTATATAGCATTTATGGAAAAGACTCTTGACCACATCATGCTAACATCCCAAGGGTTAATTATCTTCATACTTGGATACGATTTGCCTGTCTTTCCTAATATGAAAGAACTAATTTTATGCTTGAAGGGAAATTTCCAGGTATTTTTTCTGGTATGTCCAGCTGACACTGAACCTGACTGTGTAGGTAGCACCTTGTGTTGATTTCAGTTATTCATTCACGCGAAGCAGTAAAACAATGCACACAGGTACTTGCTCTTCTCTTTAGAAAAGAATACTGTTCGTTATTTCTGTGAGGTCCAGGTTGGGAAATCTGTAATCCAAAGGATTCATTTGGCCAAATGAATTGGGAAAGGTAACAGTACCATTAGATTTCTTGTCCTATATTAACTTTTCATCATCAACATCTAAAGTACCTAAAACTTAAATCCAGAAGTGTTATTTCTCTTACACAATGACCTTATTAATGTGGATGGTATTATGAGAGTATTTTTTTTTCCATGAACTTTCTTAGACCAAGTTCTTACTCATAATGACATACGCAAGACAAAAGGAATAGTCACAAAATCGTGAGTGTGGGCAGAGATTTTTATCCATGAAAATTGTAAGGACATCAAAAAGTAGCTTTATCAGACCAGGCAAAAGGTCCATTTAGCCCAATATTCTGTCTTCAATAGTAGTTAGTAGTATATGCTTGTTAGTCTATGAAACACCAGAAAGAAACAAGGCAAACATGAAGTGATTCTTCTCTAAAATATTCTTCCAGCTTTTAGGGATCTCAGGGCTTTTCTAAATGCAAGGTGGTGCCTCAAACAACAGAAAATCAAACCTTGATATAGAACAGTATAACTGAATTATTAAAAAAAATATATAATTATATCATTCTGAACCAGAAAAGGAATCACGGGAAGTGATGACTGAACATGAAGATTTTTTCATCATACCGGATCTTAGCAATCATTTGTTTGCATTAAAATAATAGATTTTACCAATAGCCATTTAATATTTGGTTGCTTATTAACCTTTAGAAAGAGATCTTAATTACCACTTATGAAACCTTATTTCTTCTTATATAGAGCAATTTTCTACATTGAGCAAAAAAAGTTTTAATTTTGTTGGGTAGGAACATCTTGATTTCACACAGTGTTCTACAACAACCAGTATTCCTTGCTAAAACCAGTAAGATTTCATTTTCTATAATAATCTGCTATGCACAGTTGTTTTACTACTTATCAGTAAAAGTACAGCTCTACATAAAATACTTAGCAGTGAAATTCACTAAAATAAACAAAGATGACCATTATTAATTTTACAAAATTCCTTTAGCATAGGTGGTTGCAAGTATTTGTGATAGTTACATAGCAAAGAAACCAACCTGCATCACACAGTACCACAATTAGGCAAATCATAAAAACTCATAAGCAGATCATCTAAGCACAGCTGCCATTGCACCTACTGCTAAACAGCTTTTCAACACATTTCTTACCAGCTTCTTCTCATAACCAGTTCCACTGATGTTACAGTAAGATCACAATGAGTTTGATGTTGTCAGATGTGGGATTATTTAAAAAGAACTAAAGGAACTGGACAGGAGAAGCAGCTGATTTTTTGTAGAGAAGCGAGCCATGTTCTCACCAGCATGATGCTCACCAACAATAGCAAAGGAAATATACAGAAAAAGTACACGGAGTTTTCTAGGTTGTTTAAAAATGACTAGCTAGAAAGAAAACAGCAAACAAGGAAATGTTGAAATGAAGTTTCCTTCCTGACTGAATGCTTTAATCTAATGTTCTCAAAACATTAAATAAAAATTAAGATGATAAAGGAAAGTTTTACAGGAAGCTTCTCATTTTTTAGAGCAGAGTCTCAAAAACTACTTACTCTTTCCTATATACAGATCGTAGAATATTAATTTTTTAAAAAGTAGCAGAAATTACTGTCATTTGAGTATGTAATTTCCATCCTGCTTCAATACATAACAATAAAAATAAATATTTGAAATATTTAACAATATTTAGGAGTATGCCTGCATGTTTTTGTTGGATTGTGACAGAGGATGGAAATTTCTTGGACATTTTGTCAAATTCTGCTGAACTGATATTGCATTCAAAAGTAATCTACACTATTTCATACATTTATTACTTTAAGGTTCTCCAGCATACAGACAACAGTTTATATTCAATTTTAAAACTGGTTGGTTATGTACTTGAAAAATGATGAATGCAAAATAGCTTGTCTAATGCCACCTTAGATAACTACATCCATATTAGAGGCATTGTTTAGAGGCATTGCACAATTAGCTACGAATATATTTCCTTCTATTGTGAAAAAAATGAAATGAAAAGTTTAAGCAACTTGAAATGCTTTGACTCAAGATAAGGAAGCTCGTCATGCAGATTGTGATCATACCTGTGTTTCTAGCATATGCAGAACTAAGTTAAAAAAATTAAAAAGAAATAGTTTACCTCAGGGGATGCAAATCCTAAATACTCCCAATCCCATGTTCCACCAGCAAAGCTGTAAAATGGAAAGACATACCATCAAATTTAGAAGTAGAACAAATATGAACAACCTCCAGAGCTTCAAAACCTACTGAAATCTGAAAACTAGTGCAATTGTAGCTCTCTAAACTTAACAAGTCTTCCCCTTTAATTCTTGACTCAAAATTAATTTTGAAAACCCTACTGTTAAATTGTAGACTATTCCAGAACTGCCTGATCTGTTTAGCAAATATTTAAAAGATTTTTGAAGTGTACCAGGGATTTAGTGACAATCTTGATGGAAAAAAGTGAAACGGAAATCATGACATCTAATCATTAATATATCACAAATGGGGAAGCAATTTAGGTTTCAACACACAGAGCAGTGATCCTCAAAAAGAAAAATACATTTTTCCCCAAAGGCTGTAAGTCCACAAGATCAAAAGTCCAAGAAAATATCACTATCACAGTGACTTACAACCACCACGCTCAGCATCTGCCTCATAGTCAGAGAGCAGCAGTGGATTCACCCATTTTGGCAGCTATCAAATGAACTTTTTCTGATTTGTGCAGTGCTTTGAGTGGATTACCTGCGCCTGGGTGCTTCTGGAGAGTCTGCAGGAGCAACACCACGGGCCACAGAGGCCAGGAACTCCTGTCGCTTTTGCTGCACAAGACACGCTGCTCGGATGATTTTATGGCGAGGCGTCCGAAGGTAAGGCCTGTTCACTTTCTGTGCAAGGTCTTCAGTGACCATTTCTAGGTCTGTCTGCAATAGTTAATAATACAGAAAAAAAAGTTTTACAGGGAAATGCAAATCAGGAAGAACTGTTCTCCATAAATACTGAGCAGAATGATATCTATTTTCCTGAGAATACCTTATGAAATACCAAAATACCCCAAAATACCTGCCCCAAAGCCTACGCTTTTACTGACCTACACTCTGTCTTCCAGCTTGGAGCAGGATTTCCCTGCACTCTGAAATACTGAACATCCTCAAGAGACCTAAGGGACAGGAAAGGAGGCAGCAGTCCCAGGTACTCCCCCAATTTTGCCTCCTCCCAGATGTCAGGCACATCAGAAAGGAAAGAAAGAAAAGATAAGCTAGAGAAGAAGACTGAAGCTAAAATGTTACCCTCAGAAAGCAGATTAACAGGAAATTTTCTAACTTTCCCCTTCCACCTGTCCTTATGCTTTTCTTTTGCAAAGTGATAAAAAAAATATGCTACTTTTCCAAACTTGATTATAAATACAAAATAGGCATGTCAGTTTTTTACTACAAAAATGGCAAAAAGACACTGATAACTAGTATCAAAGAAATGAAGTGCCATTAGGAAAGTAAAATATATCCATGTATTACCTGCATAAGTTCAAATATTTCTTTCTTTGTGCTTTTAGGCTCCAAAAAGAATCCATATGGATAAGAACACTTAAGAATGCGGCGAGTTTTTAGAAGCTCTTGCACTGCATCTTCAATGAATGTGGTATCAGGACAGCCTCCCTCAGCTGCAATAGGAAACAAGCATTGGGAAAGTATTTTCCTGCTGATGTCAGCATTACTCTTGTGCATATCAGTTAAATATTTTGCAAGTAAAGAGCAGCAAGTTCTCAATGACTTAGCAGTGTTCTTACTAAAAGAAATAAGCAAGCACAGAACATTAGCCTCAACCTTACTAATGCTACTTCCTCCCTGAGGCTTTGGAATAGGTAAGATTTACTGTACTTTTAACTTTCGTCCAATTTTTGCAAATTCTAGTACTGGAGGGATGACATCACACAGCAGACTGATGTGAGCTGTATCCAAAAAAGAACAGTTTAGCCATATCAGTGTTGATGTGATTTCAAATCAAAGGCATAGATCACAGCAAATACTTACTTCCACTTAGAGCTCTACTCAACTGCTCCATCTTTTCTTTGGCTGTTTTTAGAAGGCGCTGTTCTAACTAGAAAAGGAAAATAAATAAAATACAACAAGACAATTATTTTTGGATTAATAAAACAGAAACAAACATCAGTAAAAATGGCTTGACCCACACCTGGTAGCTAAGTTCATGGTTCTTAAATCTTGTATAATAGTGCATAAATCTGTCAAGCTCTTGGAATCTTCTATGCTTCTTTTCAGCCTGGAAAATAATGGGGAAACAAAAGAAATCAAAATAAATCTTATCATTTAATACACCAATCACCATTAGATGTAATTACATAATGAACTGTTTCTATTCAGACTATATATGAAGTATTGTACACAATGCTGAGTGCCATGTAAGTAAAGAGACAAAAGTAATTTTTGAAATTCACAAGGCTGCAAATACTGCAGCCAAAGAATTGATACACTGTCAGTGCCTGCTATTTAAAGCAACTTTCCAAAAGCCAAAATTAAGGCATGTCTTCTGTAGTGCACAGCAGCTAATTACAGGACCAGCTTGCTCATTTCACAAAAGGAAACCATGTCACAGAGAAGTAAAATGACTTGAGTAAAGTCACCAGTGGTTGTTAACAAAGTCAAAAGCAGAAATCTTATGTATCCACAAATAAGTAGTGCTTTCTTTCTGTCTCTTTGATATGTTTAAGGTTGTATTTTTCCATTTGGAACTCTGGTTTGGAAGAATTTTGATGAAACTTATCCCAAATGGAGAATTGCAACCTTAGTGCTATTTTTCAAACACACACATTCATTTGTTACCTCTACTGTCATCTCCTTGGACTGTTCCTCTACATGCTGAATAACTTCATAGCGAGTGCATCTGTAGTAGCCTCCAGTGGAAGAGCTGTGCTTCTTCCATTCTTCTAAGCATATCCAGCAAAAGTCATATTTGCACTTCAGAAAAAAACAGGAAAAAGGAAAAAAAAAAAAAAGTTGAAATATTTTAGATTTGCAGTTAGGCATCATTACTCCTCTATGGACAACTTAATTACGGCATTCTGAGCGTAAAAAAATTTTTGAGGAGCCTCCTTCCTATTTTACTTACTAAGGAGATCTGTTTATCAAATCATATCAAACCATGTCAGTCATCATTTTTGTTCCTAGGATCATAAGACTGTGTTGGATCTAACTGTTAAGTGGATGAAATAAATCAAATGGCAAATACAGCTCCTCAGGCCTGTATTTTTAATTATTGTTAAAAACCCAGCCCCATTTCCTTAAATAACACAAAAACTATTAATGAGAAAGGGTGATTTTTTTTTCCTAACATTACTTAAAAAAACATGATTACTGGTGTTTTTGTCACGTGATGTTCCTGATACAAAATATTGATAACAACTACTAAAGCAAGAGAGAAGAGGTCTGAACATAAACTCTGAAGAGTGATTACTTCCAGGTGAACCTTTTCTGAGCTGACTGACTGAAGTGCTTTCAAAATAGGTAACACCTTACAAGGAGGTGTAAGGTGACTTATGCAGGCTTCTCTGCATCAGAGAAGATCAAACTGTGTTAAATATTCTCAATTCAGCATTGAGTTCTCAGCTAGTTAATTTCAAAATATCTGGAAGCTATTTTTGGACGGATAAGCAAAAGACGTCACAATTTGGTAAATCATGTTATTTTATCTGTCTTATGGATGAGGAAAGAAAATTTACATTAATTAATATTAAGCCTTGAGTATTATTAGTGGCATTTGATAAATTAAATTGCATTTCTTCTTTTTGATAAGTTTAACCTTTCCAGGAATACCTACTCCATACCAGATGTGTTTGTCTGTAGTTATTTTATACAATTACTTAGATATATTACAGGAAGGAATGAAATTTAATTCTTGCATTGTACTTTTGCTAATTTTGTCTCAAAAATTAGAGGTGCTGATTTTCTTCTAAAAAGCAATGCAGACTAGAATATTTCTTCTTGTTATCATTCTGTTCCTTCTTGTTTTCAAACATTTTTTAAAGCTGCTGGCTTATAAAAAATGATAAGAAGTGCTGAGAATGAAGTATGAGAACAACTGTGTATAAGTGTTAACTATGTATCACTGCATCATTTGCCTATCATTCGAACCCATTCATATTCATTATACGAAAAAAATCATTCCAAAATATTCAAAAGATCATATGAAACAAGCTGTTTCACAAGCAACTGAACTAATAAAGCTTGACTTCCTATTAATTTAAGTGTATATGCTCCTATTGCAATAATCTCAGCTCTCCCAAATTATCTCCATTCTGACCACTCCATTATACTTTTTTTTTAATCTCTCTTATCTCCAAAAGCCTCCTCAAACCCAAGATTCACAGAGTGTTCCCAGACCCTCCTCCCAGTATTGCAGTCTCATTACACATTCAAAACCACATCAGCTGTTTCTACCCACCTCCCAAACCCAAAATCATTTTCTAAAGGGCAAGAAGGACAACCCTGGAAACTACAGCCTGTCAGGCTCACTTCAGTGCACGGTAAAATCATGGAAAAGATTACTCTGGGAGGTAGTGAAAAACACCTGGAGGACAACGCAGTCATTGGTCACAGCCAGCACAGCTTCATGAGGGGATGTCCTGCTGGTCGAACCTGATTCCCTTTTGTGACAGGGTAACCCACCCAGCTGATCAGGGGAAGCCAGGTGATGTAATCTTTTTGGACTTCAGCAAAGCTTTTGATACTCTCTGACAGCCTCCTTCTGGACAGAACATCCAGCACACAGCTGGATAACTGTGTTATGTGATGGCTTCACTTGGACACAAGACTTGAAAGAATACTGAGTTTGCCGATGACACTAAATGGGGAGGAGCTGTTGACTCCTCAAAGGTAGCAAAAGGTTCTTCACCCAGAGGGTGGCTAGGCCCTGGAACAGCTTCCCAGGGAAGTGATCACAGCACCAAACCTGCCAGAGGTCCAAGAAGTTTGGACAACTCTCTCAGGCACACGGTGTGACTCTTGGGGTGTCCTGCACAGGGCCAGGAGTTGGACTTGATGATCCTGGTGGATCCCTTCCAACTCGGCATATTCTCTGATTCTATGATCAGCTCCTGAGCTCTGTTTTATGTGTCTTTATGATCACTGAGCCTTGTAGCATCACCACCTGGGCTTAACAAATCCCATCTGCTGCCTGGCCACGGTCTGAGCCAAGCAGAACAGGTAATTGCTGAGCAGGTAACAGCTGGGTAGGTATTTCAGCCTCTCTCTTGGTGGCAGTACAAATTAAGTCTCTGCACCATATAGCTACCAAGTTTCATGAAAATTGCAGCAATTTATTTTCTATGAACCCCCTTCTGTTCCTTGAAATCAAAGTACCCATAAGGTTAAAAAATGACTATAGATAGTGGAGTGAGAGAGCAGGACTGCGTAAGCCTTGCCTTGTTAGAAGCTGTGCTCATAAAAATGTAAGAAAATGCCTGCTTAAGTACAGAAAACAGGGTTTTATGAGTAAGGAGTATCCTCCTCTACACCAAGGCACATGCTGGATGCTAAGAAACAGCCACAGCCCAGCATGTAGTGGGCTTGAACAGACCTCCCTGCAAAAAAAAGGCAGAAGCTCCATCAGGGATTGTTACTTCAGCAGAGGAAGCGACAAGTGAGGTGACCACTGTTCCTCGTGTCCAAGCCCTGCAATGATCTTGAGGACAGCCTTCCTCACCAGGCTGAGGGGAGGCAGCTGCTGTCTGCAGAGATTTGTCCACAAGAAAAAGAATCTGACTGTTTTAAGGACACTTCAAGCTGCCTGTAAGCATCAAAAAAGACAAGAGAACTCTGGTTGTCAGCCAGTGCCTTAGAATGGTAAATTACCTATATTCATCAGTGTTTAATGGCCAAAATTCTTCTCCAGTCTGAAGCCATTTTGTTCAACTGAGCTCAGTGGCAACAGCTGCAACAAACATACCTTATACAGTTTTTAGAAGTACAGAATTTATGAGCTCTTTTAAAAATCATTTAAGACAAAAAACCCAAAAAACCCCAAACCAGCAAATTTGGCATAAATCAAAGTGTAGGAGAATGTTCTCTGCTGCCAATGATACCAAAAAAAGCCCCAATCTTCAATTTGTATCATAGAAAGAGAGAGAATATGTGACAATATAAAGAAAATGGGATCTGCGTAGCAATAGAGAGAGACCTGCACATTTTCAGAAAAAGAAAGATAATTATTTTCTAAATCTGTTAGCCTTTTATTGTAGGTTAACTATGTCAAGTGTTCGCTACTTTCTTAATGATGCTCCTCAAAGAGGTAATACTTGTAGTTACATAAGATACCTCTGACATAAAGAAACAGTTTTCTAAATACGCTGCTTTTAACTAACTTGAGAGAGAAAGCATTTTCAAATGATACTGAACTTATGGCAAAAATATTTTTTCTATTTTGGTAGCACAGTGCAAACTTGTGACTAATTTTCTGGCTGCTGTCATCAATAAATTTCCTTTGGAATCACTCTTTGCTGTCTTTTCATTCCTACTGATGAATTCCTGTTTACAGTTTTCCACCTAAACTTCTCTTGCTTTGTTGCTGTGTTAGAGAAATAATGCAAAAGAAAAATATAGTAAGGCAAAACCTTTACTAGAGCTAAGCCTTCCTTAAAATCTTACATCTGCCAACTGAAACTGTTCTTTCTCTTCTACATTGTTAATGATGATTAAACCATCAATTATTTCTGTTTCTTTGAGTTTCCTACTGCATTGGCAATTATTCTTAGGTGTTTATGAAATTTCAATCATTACAATGTACACTTGTCGGCCAAACAGATTTCAGTAAATATTAAACATTTTCTAAATACATGTAACCTGCCATTTGCTCATAATCTAATTCTTGCCATAGGTTCCATGAGCTATCAGGCATGACACTTCAGAGGTTTTGGACCTCTGTGATCCTAAAATATACACACGACATACAAACCTGAATTATGATTCCACAAGAAATCCCACGATGGGTCCTTCTTACCTTTGCACACTGCATGTGGTTGCAGCCCTCATTCTTCTGGATTGGAGACTTGCAGTTGGCGCAAGGTTTGGAGTTGGTCAGTAACCACAGGCAGTTGGCAGCGTCCTCATAGGCCTCACTCACTCCCACAACTTTTTGAGGGTGGCAGGAGGATATGGAGTATGCAAAAACAGAGAGGTTGAAATTGTACTTGTGTAATCTTTTGTGACAATCAGATTAGGAATGATGCATGCTTCCCTGTTTCTTGACAAAATATTTTTTTCACTACATGTATTTCTCACATATATTTTATTATTACATTTTCTAATTTATACATATATATAATATTAATAAATTTATTATTTCTATGTATTTGCACACATCTCTTTTTATACAAATTTATATACAGTATATATGACAATTACAATATATAAAGGGGCAAATACGTACATAAAAACACAGGCATAGTTTGACAAAGTAGGGTGTACTTTGCCTCTTTGTAAAATTTTCTATGCTTTCCAAAATATTTATAACATACTATGGAAAGGCTCTGAACTGTGGTAACCAAGATAAGTTAGTAATGTATTCAAATTGCTGTCATCTTTACTTTTTTTTGTTACCTTTGGTTAAGAAAATGTCTGTCCTGTGTAAACCCCTTTATTAATTTCTTTTAGTAAATGTTAAACATCATTAAGCCATTTCCTACAACTCCCTTGCAGTTCACCCTCAACCTTACTATTATTATCCCCTGTTGGCTTGAATTAGTTTTAAAGCACATAAAAATCTTCATGGAACACTACTCAATCATGGGAGCAGACTGGGCTAAAAATCAAAATTGGACAGGTAAATGAAGGTATATGCAGGAATAAATGGACTAATGAATGAAACAAAGCTTTAAAAGGAAGGGAAGGAGTTTTGCATACGCTGACTGAACTACACGTATTTATGGGGAGGAATGTTTTACAAAGAACAGTCTATCATAGTGCTGCATTAAAAATGTGAAGCAGCCCCTCATTCAGGGGTATCATTTTCTTCCCCTTTTACCCTGTTTTTCAACCAATGTTGAAACTAGTTTTTACTTACTGCAACTAAAAGAAAATCTGTCTAAAACCAAAAGATCAAAATGGCAGCAAAACACCCACGCCCTCCCTGTCAGCCCTGCATGACTCTTACGTTCTTCTGGTTTCATTTCAGATATTTTCTGTAGCCAGTCCTTCCAGGTCTGGCAGTCACAGGGTTCATGTGCTTCACCAAGACATTCCCTGAAAAAGAAGGTGTATACACAATTACTTATAACTAAGAGATTTAGAATCAAAGTTAAAATTGGTTCAACTTAAAAAAAAAAAAATGCTTAAAATTTAATTAAGTCAGGAAAACAAAAGCAAGCTAAATAACATTGCTTTAAAATACACTTAGACTACTTCTCACAAGCATAGATAACCATTATTAATGGTCAGGAAAGAAGCTTCTTAAAATTACAATCTGAAATAAATCAGACGGCTTGCAGTTTATCCTTATACCTGAGTACTATTTTAGTGCCATGAAAGTGCTAGCACAGTTTCTGTGATAAAGGTAAACCAGACTACAGAGTTTATCCAAAAGCAGGTAGTTTGCTATAGCAGAAAGGTATTTTATGTAGAATTGCTTGCATCTGTTCAGTTGCAATAATCAACCTTTAACTAGATTCAGTTAAAGATTCAAGCTTTTAATCTAGAAGGTTGAAGCCCTCCAACACCAGCATTAAGTATTTATGGATGTTTACTCTTTCCACCAGAGTCTCTTAAATGGGGCCTTGAACTTATTTACATGGACACAGTGGAGTAATGAGTCTCTTGAGCTTCTCCTGAAGTTCCTACTAGGATTAAGGCGGCAATCACTACTACACAGTGGCAGCAGATATATGGCTTCCAGATGGCTTCAGTGTAGATGTGTCAATATGCACTCCGGATTTGTAATAACTCCTTTTTTTCCTACTGGAATGGTAGCAAATAGCCTAGACATCTGCCATATCAAAGAAAATAATTTCAGATGGGCACCAGCTGCATCAGAGCATACACAAGTTTGCTGCAGATCCAATGGTGAACTGCTCTCTTGCAGTGCAGGTTCAGAAGCTACATCAATACTTTTCTGATTGCTCTTGTCCACATTTTAAGCAGGAATTCAGGAACAAAGAAAAGGTTATGGGAACAGTTTTGAACTTTTTTCCCTTGGCTAGTCTGCTAACAAAAAAGCTTAAATTCAGCACACTTTATCTCTGGTTTGGACTTAAGATCTTAGCTGGGAAAGATTGTACTGGAATGAATAACTGGTACTTAATAAGGTGATTGCAGCCTTGGTTGAAAGCTAACACCTTCCACATCTGTTGGACAGTAGGACACTTAAATCATTGACTTCAAGAGTGCCAAGACCCTCTCACAGTATGTAGTATTTGTTGCCAGAATGGACTGCAAAATAGCAAGGATTTAACAGTGACAAGCTCAATTTTAAGTTAAAAGCTGGTTGATTAGTCAATCTTCTATGGGGAGTGGGAGGAGGGACCTGTGTCTTTGATATTTTCAAATTTGTAAATTTTTGGATTTTTAATGAAATGCAGTCATATCTATATCTAAATCTTTATATCTATATATATCTATATGATAGTCACAACAGTTGCTCGAGAATAACTTCTCATGGAAGAAGCTCTTTCCTCAGCCCACCCCAAAAGAAGGATTTTTATGCTGGGATGTCATTTTACTAGAGGAAGAGCATTGAGCCTACTGTTCATGAAAGTTTTTATGAAAGTTGTATTTTGGATAGACTTCTTGACAGCGGTGAGTGAAAGGAACTAACACTGAGCAGCTGTGCCAATTAACAGCATGAGCCTCCCCAGACGCCTTGCTCAATACTCAGCAGGATGATTTATTTGAAGGCACAGTAAATACTTATTAAAATTGTGGCAAGTTTCAACACAACAAGTTAAAATTCATGGAAGGGATAAAAACATCACCAAAGAAGAATGTAGTTCTGGATTGTTTCCCTCTCATGATAATGTATTTGGAATCAAAACAGCAAAACACTGTTGCAACTTGTAACTGGCCTCCCAAGTGCATCTGAAGAGTTGTCTCTCCTGCAGAATGAGACTCCTGCTCCTCGTCCATATCCAGGATGAAAGGAGTGAGGACTGATGGTACAAAACGAAGTGTGCACTGCCTGCTAAGACTATTGTCCAGAAATGTCTGTTTGCTACAATTCTTTGTGCTTCTGAAACTGCATGAAGGGGGTTCTAAGATGTTGAATGGATCTGATAATAAACTGATGTAGGATTTTTGCACAGTTTTAATGTATACTACATTTAAATAATTCAGAATGCTTTTCTTGAAAGGGAATAGAATTTTGTAGTTGCCACAATTGATTACATTTTGTTGAAGACTGAGAGTGGTGGGTAATGAAAACTGAGGAAATTCTAGGGAACTCTGTATTGAAGAGGAACATTCCTACTCCTACATTAAAAAGAAAAAAAAAAGATATTGTTCAATAGAGAATTTTCTTGCTTTTATGAGCAGGAAGACTATAGATCTGAAAAAAAGTAAGTGATTATCTAGAGGTTGGTTTTCTAATATATAAATTCTAAAGAATCTCTTACTAAATGCAGTATCAATTGCTATTACAATGTCTAAGCTGTAGATTACCGGGGTAAAACTTGCAGAACTGACAAGAAATATGGGACTGTGGGATGTGGGAAATTTAAAGAGACAAAGCCAGCTCCCTTTAAACACACACATGATGAAAACTGAGAATATACTTTTTCTCCAGAGGAACTCATTCATGCAGAGTTTTTGTACTGTAAGACTAGTATGGTGTCCTTAGCAAATGGTTCTGATTTGAGGTACTGCAGGATGCTTTTGTTGCTAGCAGAACTTTCTTGCCATTGCTGAAACTCTCCATTCGCTCATGTGAGGATGAAAAAAGAGGCTTTGGAAAGGCCTTCTTGGACATTTTGTTGCTAACATGAGGTATTTTTCGAGACCTTAACTGGATTTGCTTGCGCAGGATTTCAAAGCATTAATGTAAAAAGAATATACAGAAATATTATCAGGAAACATAAAAACCCCATTTCTCCTAAAAATTAGTCACTCAGAGGACATCTTCACCCTCCCCATTCTGGGGAGCTAATACATTCAGTCCATGTAAAGGAAGCAGAAGCTGCCATTGTCTGAAGGTTCATGTCAATATGACACTGAAGTGGCCTCAGGTTACTTCAGGTTAATGGAAAAATTGATTCTCTGTCTGTCATCAGAAACAAGGATGAAAGGATGGTACCTTCTTGTGGAATGCTACCAAGTTTTGTTGTATGTTCACTGGTAGAAAACATTTTCTGGTTTGTTTCCATGGGACTTGTTTATTTCTGAGTTCTCCATCCATTGTAAATAACCTAGTCCAAAACCTCGTTGCTTTTGTGGTTGTTTCATTAGGTCTGTTTTCCTTTTTTTCCCTTCTTCCTTTCATTCATATGGGGAAAGAACTAAAATCAGAAGCATCTTTCATTAGGAATGATGATATCTGGAATCAAGCAGATGATTTAGAATGTCCTTGTATCATGATTTCAATTGAAAAATGAAAAGAAGAATTGCTGAGCTTGTCTGAATGCCTATACTTCGGCTGACCCTTTTCCATTTTCCAAGAACCTAAAGATGTCCCACTACAACAGTCATAAATTGTCAGTCTCATAATATCAAGGAAAAATATGCTAGATCTTTGTTACTTTTGTTGATGCTGTTATGTCCTTTTCTAGGAAGTGCTGAAGATCAGCAATCTGAGGGATGATTTAAAAAACATCTGGCTTTTTACTCCTTCTTGAGCTTGTATTCATCTTAAAACTCAGTGGAAGATAACAGAGAGAAAAAGTGCTCAACCTAAAGTGACAAAGATTGGAGTGATCCTGCAAACAGAATAGCTACGTGTGAAGGAAATGGTCCTTCATGCCCCCATTTAAACTCCAGCTTCTTTGATGTGATTCTAGGAAAGTTCAGAAAGAGCTAAGTATTGTTCATTTTCTGCACTACAGCTGAGAATGTGCCATGTTTCGATTATACAACCATCCAGACACAAAAATCCCTGTTCCAATATCCCACTTCTTCCACCCTCAGAACAGAACACCACAACACTCTATGCTGTTGTTTTGCACCTAACAGAGCCAAAACTGACCAGTGTATTATAAAATCTTTGCAGTGCCCCAAAATACTACAATATTCGTGCACATGAGGTTATTTAGTGCGTCCATAGAGGATAGTACAGTCATATGCCATTCCATACTAATTTCTGTTGCATTCTTGGTGCCAAGTGGGACCTTTTAATTAGTCCCTGGAAGAGCAGTGACCGTGAGTTTATGTAGATGCAGGTAGGTTTCCAGTACTAACCAGCAGAAAAGATGTCCTTTTCCACAGTCTACTGCAGGGGCTTTTAGCATAGGGAAGCTAAGTGTGTCTGATCCTGTTGAATTTGACCCTTGTCTTGTTAGCCTTACTGCTCTTTCACAGCCAGGTATAGGACACCATTTTATAGCAGGATTATTTTCAACAAAGGCCTGTGGGGAAAAAAAAGAAAAAAAGGAAAATATTTTACCACATAAGATCAGATTTCTTCCTTGATATAAAACAAACTGTATTCATAATCTTCCTTTGAAGGAGCAAAGCCAAAAACTATAAGAACAGATTTTTACATACAGTTATGGAAAGGGAATAATCTAATGCCCCCTTTTTTTATTTAGTAACAACAGTACTTCAGACTTACACTAAGAATAAAATTATTTACATTCCAAACAAAATGTTCAATCTCTCCAAGTTAATTCCTTTGTGATGTGGCTTACAGTGAAGTTCTACTATATATGCATTGGCAATACACGTATTAACAGAACTGATTCTTTCAGCTGGAAAGAATGAAAACCTTACTGATTAAACAAAAATCCCACAATAAACCAGAAATCAGAACTAGACTAACTCAGTAATTTATTTCCCATCTTTTTTGCTTAATTTAACAGGCCTTCTTTTGTAAAAACTGTATCTAATAAATGAGGATAAAAAAGGAACTTCCACTACTTTGCTTCAAACCTATGCTGATCACCAGTCACTTGAAATAAAAGATGCTAAAGATGAGTCAGATCTGGTAATTTAATTTGCATCTTACTGTGTGTTAAAGAGACTTGTCGCAGAGAAAGCATTGTACTGTAAATGAAAAAATATTTCTCTACTTCTGCCCTGCCACCACTGATAATGTAGCACATTTCTCAAAGACTAGTTCATTACTACACTAGTATAAAAGAAGAAAGCTGAATTTAAAGATTGCTTTTAAAAACAAATTGCAATCATGAAAACAAATACATTAAAAAACCCAGGAAAACCAAATCAAGCTTTTCCTACTCCTCTTCCCCTATATAGCAATCATGTCAGGCATTGTACTAGTAATTTTTTTAAAAGGACACAGGTACTATTTCTGAATGCAGTAAAAACAACCTGAAAACTTTTAAAATGTCAGATGACAAACACAAACAACTCTGACTGATTAAAACCTTCATATCACCTGTTACAAAAATAAGTTTGATCAAATTATTTTATTAATACTGCATTAGGTAACATACTATGGAAATACGGCATTTCTGCTTAAGGAATACATAAAATGTTCTTTCTTTTTTTCTCCATGGTATAGCAAGCATTGATATTATGCTATATATGAGCCAATACGTATTTGTTTATGAATTTCTACTTGGAAATTACAGATATATTGCAGCGTTTAATACAGAAGCTTTTAGTTACTTTTTATAAAATGAAATAGGAGTTCAAGAGCACAAGAACAGTTTGATAATTTACCTTAATGTCAAATTGAAGGTATCTCTTGTCCATCTCCTTGGAAACCACACTTTCTATGATGTCTACAGGCACAAGCTGGAAACAATCATATGCTGGGCAAAAAATGTTGTGAGCTTCACCCTCCTGAATTTTCAGATTCAAAAATCTGCCAGAATTTTGTCAGTCAGTATTTGTGAAAAAAAAGGAGAAGTTAAAAGGCTGTTGAGTACTTTACACTATGTTCACAGATATTCACAATGATCACTTTTTAAACAGAGAATAAGAACTATCTCTTTCTGCTCAAAAGAGCTACAAATTTGATGAACAGCATAATTTAAAAAAAAGAACACTGTCATGGTTCAAATGTGAGCATCATTAGCAATATTTAGCCCTATGTTTGTGGCTTCCATCCTTGCCATTTATCAGACAGCTCTGCAATGTTTAATTAAACTGAGCATTACTTCTACCTTAAATCAGAAACAGAACATGTAAGTGTAATTAATCCAGGAAATAATAATTTAATATGCAATTAGTTTCTACAACTGTGCTAATAAAATCAGGTCTGCTCTTGGACACAAATGTCTGAATGGTGACCTTTTTAGTCCCTGACCACCAGAATGCAAGACAGAACAAGCTCAAAAGTCTGCTGAAAGCTGGACTTTAACAGTTGTTTATTTTCAAAGCTGTAACACTTATTAATCTAACATCAAGGATGATTCCATTCTAACTTTAATCATTTAAAGGACAGGCAGTTATTCTAAGGTAGTCACCTGAGATCCTTTAACAGTTAAGGTAGAGATACTTGTCAATTCATCCCATTTTAGATGCATATCTTAGAGTTGTTTAACTCAGTCCTGGCTATGCTCCCAAGTGACTTAGAAATGACTGGCTCAGAAAGATCAATTCCACCCTAGATGTGCCACCACAAACTCTTGCCATTGAACTGTAGCTCTGAGCCTGTGGCTCTGAGCTGGACCCTGTGTCCTGCACAAAGGACACACAGTCCAGCAGCCAAATTAGAAGCACCACGTCAAACCAGCGATCTCTTGGTAACCCCTACATCCCGCCCAGGGATTTGCAAGGCAAGAGAAGCACGCCTAACAATTTCCTTGCCGCTGATAAGAACTGCCTTTGGAAAGCTCATATGGAAAAAAAGCTCTTCCTTAGTACCCGGCCAATGAGTTCATACAAATGGGGCTGATCTGCAGCGGGAATAACTGTGCTGAAATGATGCTGTAACAAGACACTACAGGGGTACAGCTCAAGTAGTACAATCTCCTGAATGGGGACACAGATGAATACAAAGCACTGCATACAGATATAATTATTCCTGGGAAATATGATTAATATTTATACTACCATAATTATCCATGTCTGAGATTTTCACTAGTGTGACTATTCTGACCTATGCAGTAACAAGTGCATTAGACTAACAGGACTTCTAAGTGACATCTACCCCTCAGTTATTAACCCTCAACACAAGGAAAGCATTTTAATTGCTTTTCTGATTGGAAATTGATTCACAATGCCTAAGTTTAGTGTGCTGAACTCAGAGATGGAATTAAGCATGTGCTTAATTTAGAAAGTGTAAACCCCAATGCTGCCAACACCACACACACACAGAACAAATCAAGAGTAGGCTTATCTACTTACACACAAGCTTAAAACATTTGCTTAGGAGTTTTGCTGAGTCAGAACCAAAACAAACATTACATAAGCCTAAACCAGTTGGTAACAGTTGTTTGAGTGACAACGAGAATATTTGATAGGTGCAAACCAGCAACTCTTTGAAACCCAAACAGTACTTTAACATTAGCTGTTTATGGTCTCTGTCCTTTCCTCTTCAAAATGGCAAGTATGAAAGTTTCTCAAATGATAGAAAAGTACAAATACTCACGCTTCCCAGCATGCTCTGCAGAAGTCATGCCCACAAGGCATATCCACTGGGTCTTCAAATACAGAAATATTACACATGCAAATGTCACACTGTAGATGAAAAAAATGCTTCTGATTAAGAAATACCCTAAAGCTTTTTGTATTGTTAGTAGAATGAGTTATATTGGAAAATCTCAGCAAAAATTTAAAGCGCTCAGTAAGGGAAAAAATCTAACTGTATCCAGAAAAAAAAGTTATTTAAGCTATAGGAATGGGAAAGATTGGGTATCTCTGTTTCTATAACTCCCTACCCAAAGAGCGTATTTTGGGCTGCTTTTTGTAGTGTCCTTGAGCTCAGGAAGTGCTTCACGCTGCAGAGTGCTGGAATCTCAGAGTTAGAGTTCTAGGTACAAAAGGGAGCTGCATTTTTCATCAGCTTCACTGACAGCCAGAAGTGAGTTTGGAGATGATAGAGGCTACAGGAAATGTTTAGCATCTCACAGAGTCAGGTCTAAATCAAGGTGGAACAGTTTAAATGTGCAGCACCAGTAAATATTTTAAGTAACAACCTACATATATTATTTTTTTGAAAAGACTTTGAGGTTTTTGATCAAAATGAAGAATAAGTTATGCTACAAATACTCCAACAGAAGATATAATTGCTGAATTTTACAGAAGTAGGTACTAAAGAAAAAATAACACTGAATACTGAGATCCTTACTCTGAAATAGTTAAAGAGTAGGGATGAAAATATTCACTGCTTATGGTTATCTGTGGAAATAAATATTAATGTTCTTCAAGAAATACAGAAAGATTTTTCTTTTCATTGAATCAAAGATACCGTGAAAACATATTTCAACTTTCAATGTATTAGGTATTATACACACATAGGATATTTTCAGAAAGTTAGCCTGTGCTATGCCACTTTAAAAGCACTTATATTACAGCCAAAACAAAGTCAAACAAAAAAAATGGCCTTTAAACTGTAAAACTCAGTGAAGATATGTATTGTTGCTTCAGTAATTTAACTTTATTGTCTTGCCAAAATTAAATATTTTAAAAGTTGACAATGCATAAAAAATAATCTCTATTAAATTTATATGAGCTGTAAATTTTCTTTAAAATGTATCTTTAAAGTAAGGAATTTAATGAAACCCTGAGTTCAAAACATCACGTAAAAACATTTACTAGGACTGTTTATAAAATACGATGCAAATGTGAAACACGTAAAGGAGCTTTACACCTTGCAGTTTTATTTTATCTATTCCTTTTAGTTTTTATTTTCCTGGCAAAACGAGATTTGATAGTTCTGATAAGATTCTTAAACAAACAGGAATACTGAATGTGTAACTCTGGATTTGGATTTAGACACACTAGATGTCTAATAGCAATCATTATTCAAGCTGCATTCCTGGCTTATGGAACATCAATGAGAAACAAAACATGCAATGTAAAACTGAAGACATATAATCTTCTGTTCTACATTTTAATTAGGACAATTATTCATGGACAATATTTAACTGCTAATGTAAATAAATGTACAGTAACAATGTACCTTCCACATAGCTTCTTTTACAGCATTTTACAATTAAAGAAATAAAATGTCTCTATACAAGAATTCAAAATCTTAATTTTAATATGAGATTTAGGGATGATCCATTTGCAAGACTGCATGTAATAGTCTAAAAAAAATGCTTAGATCATGGAGCAAAAGTTTTGTAATGCTGCAGCTGTGGATTATTAAAAAGAGAACTCTGTCTTCCAAAAGAGCCAACACTGATTTTAATGAAAGGCGCTTTCATATTTCAAATTTGCAATAGCTTTGTAAACCGCTTGAAGCAGCCCACACATAGTAAAAGTAATTATAAGCTTACAGTACACCAGTGGGTTGACATTTCAAAATGCAGACAAAGACAATTTTGTTTTCTAAAGAAAAAATTTTCAAAAGGCAGGGTTCACAGAACTGAATACATTCGGGGAAATGGATACAATGAAAGTGAACATCTTGATAAGGATGAGATGAGAAGTTCAAAAGAGCCAAATGCACTGATGTGACTGTAGCTGTCTAAAATGAGTTTGTGAGTGACAGCCAAGGTAAAAACAGAATGGTTTATATTTGCCAGATGCTCAACTGTTTTATCATATAGAATGTTTAAGGTGTCAAATTCTCTGTTCACCACTTTTGGAAAGAGAAACACTTTATACTTTTACAAAGGTATTTTTGGCAGTTCCCCTGTCTACACAGGTGCACCGTGTTTAGAAATCAGCTCTTTTGCCGTGCCAGTTTAAGATCAATTTATAAATTTACCACAGCTGTCTCCATGTCTCCTGGTGAGGGGCTGATTTCATCAGGGGACGTGACAGAAGAGCGAGTAGTGCGTGGAGTCCGTGGAGAAGGGAGCGTGTCCCATGCGTTGTATCCGCTTGGAGGGGGCGTTGGCATCTGAACCCCTGAACGCTGGCAGCAATTCTCTGGGTTACACATCCAGGCTTCAAGTAACTTCTCCCTGTCCCAGTCTTGAAGAAATATAGAGATACAGGAAATTATGTACCTGACAATGTTTAAAATATATTTTATAACTTCACCCTCAAAAGAATATATAAACACTAGACAAAAAAATTTTAAAATGAATAAGTATAATCAAGTGTGAATGGAACTTTAGACATTACATTTTAGAGAGCACGTTCTAAGATAATACAAAATTGCAATGCATTTTTGTAAATAATTGCATCACAAGCATCTCCTTTCCCTGTAATATCAGTCTTAAAATTATTTCTGTTATTTATTTACAGCAATTGTAGTAGCTAGAAGACTCAATTGAAAACCAGAACTCTACTGACTTTCACAGACGGATGAAAATATACCATCCCTCACCACTGAATTTTCATTATTTTCCGTTCTATGAAAATTGTTTAATATGAATTTAGTTTTATCTGTTTTGGTTGTTTTTTAAATGAAGCCAGGAAATGAAGGAAGAAGACTAAGTAAGATCCAACTGGATTACAAAAAGATTTGAGACCTAATGAGTCTTTATATATATGCATATAAGTGATGTGTTTCCGAGCGGAAAAGAAAAATCCCACCTAAGTGGAAAGAAAATTTCATATATTCTCACTACATTTTATTCTATAATTAAGTGTTAGTAAATGTTTTACTTCTCTTCATAATTAACACGTTACTAAATGGATCCACTGTGTTCTCTTTACTAACTTATGAATTTTAGTAAAACACAAGGTAGTTATATTTGTTGAATTGCTTCTTTTTTCTCCTGAAATCTACTGCTGTATAATGAACTGAAAGAGAAACAATGTTGAAAAAACACTTGAAGAAAAACTGTAAAGTTATCTGTTTTCATGACATAGCATTTTTTTTAATCTTGGCTCTAATTCTACATACTTCTGTCTCGCAATTAAAAGAAAAAAAGAAAAACACACTCTTAACTCTTAAAACCTGTGTCAATAAATTGATATATTTGTACAACAAAAGAAAGCAAAAACTGCTGGATTAAATATTATATGCCTGTAAACTATTAAACTCAGTATATGAGAATGATCTTTCCAAGAATTTAAAACATGCTTTTTGTACCTTGTGTGAATTAAGTCAAGATTTCATATTATTCTTCTGTGAATTTCAAGATTTAATGCAAAAACATTACAATTTGTCATTTGATGTCAATTGTCTAAACCTCTGTAAATACCTGAGTTATTCCCTTTACTAAGCTGAACCAATACAGCTACAGGCAAAATAGTTGGCTTTCTCATGACTTGCTAATTGTCTGTGCTTCTTTCTGTGCACTGGCCAATTGCATTAAGTTACCAGAACATCATTAAGGCAACATCAGTAGAACGACCTTTCCAGCACAGACTGATTTCTTCTCAACTTTCAATTCCTGCTTGCTAGATGCTGGCAGACATTTCTCCACAGTTTACATCAACCTCACTGATTTTCAACTAATTGCAGACTGAGCTGAGAGTTTGAACAGTATTCCCGTAATTTTCCTCTTCAAAATATCTGCACAGGTTATGGAGCCTACTCAGTCAAGTATTTATAATTTTTAGCCTTAATGAGACGATTCTGGGAATACAACACAGCATTCAAATATTGCATATATTATAAATACAATATAAGAATTAAACAAAGCATCAACATTATTAAAAAAAAAAAAAAAAGCAAGGATTGAGCCTTAAATATAATCAAACTGGAACAAGTTCATGTTTACTTAATTCAATGTTAAAAGGAACACATATACCAGCTATGCAAAATAATGTAAAAGAGATGAGTTTCAGGTACCACAACTCCTCATGAAAGTGTACCAAAAGCTGTGGGTTTAAAATAATGTCTATTTCACTTTTCCCTGTCTCACTGATTTTCACAAGGAGCCCACAAAAATAATAGGGTATGAAAGTTTAATCCAGCAACACAGTGATGAGCACGCAAACCATTAACTGCCTGAGTAGCTCCTTTGGCATAAAGTAACAACGCAGATGCTTCAGTAAGCATAAGTTTTGAATCATTGAATCAAAGCCTAAAGCTTACACTGAGTTTCAGAGATACTTTTGTCTGGAGCAAACACACTGAATTCAGTATATCCCCTTTCTGACAACCCCAGTTTAACTTGAACAAGAGTACAGACTTATTTCAGTGAAAATAAACTAGTTACAGATATGCACATGGAAAAGCATACTCTGTATTAAAAGTGTAACTATAAAAAATCCTTCAAAGGACATACACTCATTTAAACTCCAAGGCAATTTCCAACCACTTATTACAATGGTCAGACTGCTTTTATTGCAACAAAAAATAAATAAAAAAAATTTTGATCCAGTTTTATACACAAATACATACTGGCAGAAAACCAATCATCTGACAAAAATAGGTTTGATGAATTTGACTTTTTTTGACATATAAAACCATGGAAGTTTTACTCCTGTGTCTCTCACCAAAATAGGGCAGTTCTGTTTTTCCACACTGCTTAAATTAAACTGTTTTCCACTATAATTATATAAATATATAGTTTGAATCACTTTCCTATCAGCTTCTCTGTCTGCCTCAATGCTTTTTGACATACTTCAGCTGTACTTCTTTCTGAAGTACTGTGTGGTCTGTTTCCTGCTATTTGATTAACCACTACTTCTCTTTTACTTGGAAATGAAATGCAAACATAAAACTGTGGTTTTGACTTCGCTGAAAGCAGTTTCTTTAGACTTTAAGGTTTGTGATTACCATGTGCCCGAAGTAGAGCTTCTGCAGTAAAGAGCGGGGCTTGAAGCATGTCAGCAGATTCCACGATCAGCATATCCTTAAGCCTTCGCAGGTCTTGAAGTCTTAGCCCCTCATACGGCTTTAAGAAGAAGAAGAAAGATAATTTATGTCTACTATTTTCAATTTAGTCTCTAATGCAATATTAAAAAGAAAGCATTCAAAGCACTGTTACTGATCACCATCTCAACTGTGAGCTAGTATGGGACAAAATTTATTCACTGTGCACACCAATGACCATGCAAAGCTATATAGAAACACAGTCATTTTGTAATATTTATAGTATGATTTTTGTAAACTTCAAAACCTAAAAGCCATCTTCAAATGACAAGCTAGCCTAACACTGACTCTCTCTCTCCCAAAAAAAGTTAGATATTCACAGAATCCAGATGAACTTTGATTCAACAATTAGGCCTCAGATATTGTGCAATAGCTATGAGAATGCATGACTAGATTTGAACTAGGGATTTAGAGACGAGCCAGAGAAAGGACAGGTTAACATACATTGCATATAGATTCTCTGACACTAACTTTATACATTAATTGAGACCTGCTAACTCTGACTTGGTTTGGAGGAGGATACATTGAGACATTAGACAGTGAGAAGTTTGAGAGTAGAATCCAGTACAGGTCTTCTGAGGCACCCTTTCAGAAGTGAAGTCAGTCCTGAACAGGACACATGAGACATGCAATTAGATGTGCATAGAAACACAGAAGGGTTGAGGTTGGAAAGGACCTGCAAATGTCATTTTTTCCAACCTTCCTCCTCAATCAGGGTCACTTAGAGCCAGCTGCCCAGGACCATGTCCACATGGCTTCTGGATATCTCCAAGGCTGGGGATATATTGTACATGGAGATGTCAAAACTCTTTTTGAGAAACAATGGCCAACTCTCATAGCCCTACAGAGAGCAGACTATCCAGCTGCCGTCCTGGTCTGGAGCCCCATTCCCTTATTACAATTAAAATGGCCAAATCAGAAAGACAAAAAGAAGTAATTTCAGGATTCTGAATTAGCTCCAACCAAGAGAGTAGATACACACATATGTTTGCAGACTCATTTTTAAGACAAAGAAAGGAAGACTATGATAGCAAATAATGTATTTGTTAGTGTTGCACACAGAAAATGCCCCATAGGTAGGAAGAGGAAAAAACAAGTGGGAGGGTCTGTACAGAGAATGGATACAGAAAGGGTATGTAAAAACCACTATTCTTACATGCACTGGTTTTATTTATATAAAGGATAGCTAACAAAATATTTAAAGCATTTGACATAAAATGTTACATGCTCGGAACTAATTAGGAACCTGGCCACCAAACGGTTTTCAGCAATTTGGAGACAGAAGGACACAGGAACAGTGGTGACAGATAACCACAGTTAAGACTATGCATCATTATTTACTATCTATATTTTGGTTTTACCTAGACCATAGTCCAGGACTATGGACACACATGTATGCATACATACATAGCCCGAAAGCAAAAGACTGGTTCTGTCCTAGAAAGGTTACGATCTAAGTAAAAGTCTACTGTCCCCTTTGAGGATAACAAGCTGAAGGCAGAAGTGATGGGGAGAATGGATCCCCTGGGTTCCTAAATGCTTTTGTTCTTTTGAGACACCTACTCCAAAAATGTAACTTGCTTCCTGTATTCCAGACATCATCATAAACTCCATAATGCATCTAAAACCATAACTGACTCCCACAAGGGCATCTCCTGTTAGCTAATCAGTGAAATGAACAGGTGCTTCTCGATACTAGAAACTTTGTCATCAGCAAGAGTAATGCTCCACAGATATGAATTGGGTCTTTGTTCTTTTTGAGAAAGCAAGCAAAGCAAAAGAGAAATGACCTATGAGTGTCCTGACCTGTATCTTGATTGCTCAAGTTCAGGCAGTTTCTGTATGTCCTTCCATTGCTGATCATGCATGACTCAGTAAAGGACAATCTGAACGTTAATGGCTTGCACTGAACTAAATCTGGGCCACTTGGATTAATAGCATGCTAGAATTTGACTGACCTTCTTAACTTATTACAAAAGAGGTAATTTTAAAAAAACATTTCAGAGAAACAGGGATACTGTGTGCCAGAATTATTATAATTGTGCTGTATGTACAGCAAAAAAATAGAAGCAAAATGGTCATGACTGAATATGAACTCCATTTTGAATTGCAATTGTAAAACAATCAGCTGTGTCAGCAAAACAGTACTCAATTCTTGAAGACCATATACATCATAAGAAAAAATGTCTTTTCTGTTAAACTTGCAAAATATATGCATATTTTATGACCTGGTATTTCATCCTGAAATGCAGATATGTTCAGAATTATATTTAACTGATTGGTTCTAGGTCAAACACTGGCAAGTATCTCCCTTTGAGTAACAGACTACTATATTATCTCAGCTGGAGCATTCCACACAACCCCGCAAGGGAGTTTTGGATCTGCAGTTTTTAAGAATCCTAATTTTATCTTTTTAAGTAATAAGGAAAATATTTATTAAGAATGTGTTTGAAACGTCAGACATTTGTTTCATAAAATAATATATAAGCCCACAGAAGAAGCTGAAAGAAAAGAAATTTTAGGCTGGCACTATCAAGTAGCTTAATCTGGAAATTCCAGAGTGAAGACTTTATACAATGGGAACCTTAAAAATGTTAATGCGTACAAGACAGTCTTGTAGAGATTGTGAAGATACAGTCTTTAATTATGAGGGTGTACATCCTTTATGTAATATCACAGAGGTTTGTTTTTAACTACTTCAAACACTGATGACTTATCTCTGCAATGCCATGTGCTGTAAAGGATTTTGATTACAGCTTATGATGCTCAGAGACCTCCTTTAATGGTCATTTATGGAGGAGCTCTTTATTGATATTTGCTGTGAAAAAGACATTGATCAATATTAGCATCATTTAACTAGATAATGATTTTGAAATATACTATTAGAGTTACTACTTTAATGCACTGTTGAGCTTCTCACTACAGATTCCAACACTTCTGTATTCTCAAGAACCCTTCTTTGAAATTTTCTTCTCAAATTTTTACTACTAACATTTAGATATCACAAATTATACATTTTTTTTTCTCCTGAAAGTGCTTTCAGTATGTAAGCTGATTATTTTAACGGTTCATTTCAAACTATTATTACTTTCATCTCTTTTAAAGCACCATTAAAATAGACAGGGGCAAAGTACCTCTTTGCTACAGTGATGACTATAAAATTAAATGGTGTCAAAACACTTCATGTAAACATCCTTCTTTATGGGTGGATGGAGTTCTATAGTTAATGGAGTAATATATTAAAAAATTATTTATACTCCATTTAACCCATTCAATTAAAATTATATGCACTACATGTATATAAGAGTACATGTATCTTAACTAACTGTACTCCCCTTCTCTCCTTTCACTTAATAAACCGTTCTCTATCTGTAGAGAAAATAAATTTTAATAATTTAAGAAAATTCTTTGTATTTATGGTATTTGCATTACTTACATATTCATATGACATCAATTCAGGAACTAAAAAAAACCATTCCAATTATTATACACTCAGTAAATCTGTGATACACTCCCTAGCAGTGTATTTTTACAGTATTCAGTGGCACATATGTAAAATGAATGAAGAAATGATGTATTTTCCTATTGCACAAGGTATTTCACTGTGTCTGACTGAGAGCCAAAACTGTTCTTGATGATCTGCTCTCAGGTACTGCTCATTCCCAGATGTTTCTTATGTAAGTTTAAAACATTACATGATTTGATTGAAAGGAAGGACCCTGTTATCTCCCAGGGATACATCACCAAGACAAATATGCTCTCATTCTACAGTAAACAGCAATGTAAAAGACTGTGCAAAAGAACAATGAAAATCTATAAAAGTAGCTTAAGAAAAATCACTTACTGTCATATTATTTAGTGTCTCTTCAATTAGATTTAAAAGATAAATTTAGATTTTATATATAACAAAGATTTTTTTTTTTGAGATTATTCAACAAAGTAAAAGCAAAGAATCAAGAAAAAAAAAATTGTGTTCTCCTGTAAACATGGCATGTTTGGAAGGGGAGGTATTGGGTACTATCATTCCAGATACTACTGAGCAGATCATAAACACTGGAGTTAAGCCCATTTGGCTGTTTTGCCTGGGAAGAAATCCTACTCATGGTTTTCAAATGTTTTATCTTTTCCTGTAACCTTCATTCAAAAGAAGTAGTTCCTTTGAAAATGCATTTCTTACCGTTCAAAGTTTTTAAATTATTCATGAATTAATATTTTCCGTTTTGGAAGGATGTTGAATAGCAACAATTACAAGCTGAATGCTAAGCTAAAAAAGCATTTTGTACACTCCATCCCTCAGTTTTTAATATATAAAAAAGAAATTGAGAGAAAAAAAGTAGAGGATCATCCTTGAGAGGCAATTTTGGTGAAGCATCTGTGCTCTGGGGCTTCTGATGGAGGCATCACCATAGCCAGTGGTAAGTGCAGCTTTCACTGCCCATCCCAGACATTTGTGCACAGACCTGGAGGATGAGGACATGCAGTCATTTGGATTGCAGCTCAGTGCAAGTATTTCTAAGGCTGTTTTTTCAAATGGTTTTGGCCATTCTGAGGGCTAAGATTGAAAAATTGGCTTCTGGCTACACGCTCTTGGCACCTCCCTTGTGCCAGCACTTGTGCTCTTAGAGATAAACAAGAAGTTAGACAAATTATCCTACTGGAAGTCATAAAGAAGTGGGGGAAAACCAGCAGGGAGCACATGAAGACAGAATTGCTCTATGTAAATCCCCAAGATCATCAATTGGTGTACCAAATCCCAGGCTGACATTTTTTGGCTTGTGAACATTTAGAACACATGTGAGATGTATGTGAGATGGACAACTGTACAGTCCCTTGTAACTATCAAGTTTTTAAGCTGGTTTTGCTCAGCATCTAGCTTAAAGAGACATGACACAATATCTTCTCTTGCAGAAAAGCCTGTTCAAGTGGCTCTTGATTTTTCCCCCCCACATCTCTAAGTTCCCCATCTTCTTAACGGTGCTGGTATATATGCCAGCAAACCCTTGGTATAAATATCATGATAACAATTATTCAGCTTAAATTAAAAAGTTACATACTACCACTTTTTAAAACTTTTTCTTCTTTGAAGCCAAAATATTTCTATGATCCAGCTGAAAACATAACCTTCCTAACAGTTCTACTTGCATAACTAAAAGAGTGGTAAACTGCAATTGTGGCAAGAAATGGCTGCAGCCTTTTAAAGTGTTTCTGCCAAGAGAGGAAAATATAATTTCAAACTATCTTCTTACAGTTTGGATGCCTCTATATGGGAATATTCAGAGAAATTAAAATGAGTTAATCACATTTGCTATGTCAACATACAAAGTATATTAAACCTCATGTATAAATCTCTCATCTAGGAATAAACAATCTATTTAAGCCTGTTTATATTTGAATTTATCCAAGAAAAATGGTCAAAAAATTAATTGAACACTACAAAAAAATTCTTACTCTCAAATAAAAGTGACCATGAGTGGCATTTTTCAGGGGAACAGTTCATGTGATCTAAGCCTACTCATGTATTTTCTTTTAAACATCATTAGGTCATAAGTGGGCTAAGCTAGTAAAAGGCCAAGCCATGCCATTTCTGAAGGGAGTAACCATAGAGAAATCTACTGTCCTTTAATTTAAACAGAATTAATTTGTATTATTTACTGAATCATATAATTTATCTATGTATTCTTATTTAGAATTTTAGTTAACTAAAATCTGATTACAGATAGGGAAGGAACTTGTACTCAGAATCTTTTTGGTCAAATTATCCTTATGGAATCACAGTTGTCTGTAAGGCATAACAGAATTCAAGCAAATTTTTTGTCAGTGAATTGTCTCTCTCTTTCACAAATTTACTTGGAAATACCACCACTTGTTATTACCTGTTTTTCATACAAACTCTGGTATGCAGTAGCTTCAGGCATCATGTTATAAAACAAGCAAGTAAATGCACTATTTTCAAGTCCTGCACTAGTCAGTTTTGAGTGTTTTTTGTAACATTCAACCCAGTCTCAGTCCAGGAAGATCCACTGAAACAGTTTCCCTACTCTATTCCACAGATTTGCTCCATTTCAGAATTTCTTTTGTCCTAATTTTTGAGACAAAAAGGCATTAAAAAAAATTTTAAAATGCTTGGTTTAGAGAAACTGTTTCCCAGCTTACTGGCCTCACTGTATCTCCTGCAGCCTCACAGCCTGCAAGACAGTTCACATAATTAAAATATTGATAAAATTTCTGTTTAATTTTGACAATGTATTTGTTATGTTCTCAGAGCTTAACTTGAAAATTATAAAGACCTGTGCTTGAATTGTTTTACAAATACAAAGTACAGTACCTACTGAAATACTTTGCAGACTTTTGTCACAATGTAACTGCTACAAATGTAAATGTGTAAAATACTTCAGATTTAAAGTATCCTCTGACCTCTTTTTTGTCTAAAGCAGCATACTCGGCTTCAATGCTTTCAGCTTCAGGATCACGCGAAAATACCATTCGAGATTCCAGGTTAAGAGCCAGCTCTTTGTGGTGCTGTTTCTCTGCACAGTCACATGGGGTATCTTTATTTTCATTTTCTGCAAACAGATCTCCACCATGTTTTACTAGAAGCTGAAAAGCAAAATGGCAAAGTAAGCAGTTATTAATTAGCAACTCTAATAACACCCTAAAGAAAAGGTACATTAGTTAAGAAGAGGGCAAAAAAAATGAACAAGAAAAACAGAGAGACAAATACAATAACAATAACAATAATAATAATAATAATAATAATAATAATAATAATAATATCATCTAGAGAACAAAGATTCTCTATTGTTATTAAATAAATTACTGCTTGCTTTCATGCATAATTATACCTGTATCCACAGAAATTCCACAGAACCACAAAATCTAAGAAATACGATACAAGGCAATGCTGCACAATATGCTAGTTAGGTTTTAAAGACTAAAATTCTGCTTTATTGATATGGTCAGTGCCCCACAGAAAATAAGGGGCCTGAGGCCCTCAAGCATGTGTAGAACCACCTTTAAATATTCTTTCTACATGGGTACAACTCCACCATTTGTATACTTCTGCTGACAAAAAATAGGAGATTCCGGGGGTAGGAGAGATGAGAGGATACCAATACACAGGGAGCACAAGATACTACTGGCAGCTCTACTTTTTTTTTGAGGACATGAAAAAAGTGAAATGAAACAATGCTAATTCTAGTAATTCTAATACAGTCTAGTATGGTGCCATTTCACCAACCCCCTCTCTTGCGTGTAACCTTCCCCCCCCAAATGCAGTCTCTAACTATGAAACCCTTGTGCTGCTCGGCTTAACTTGCTAACTTGTTCTGCTATAAACGGACCTAATAGAAGCAAGGACAGCATATGCCACAGATTTTAAAGGCCCAAGTGGACCATTCTGTTGATCTATGATGACACCTTTATATCATTACTAAAATGATTCATCTCATTTCTAAATACAGTCTATAAACATTATCTTGGCTTCAAGTTAAGATCATGATGTCTGTAACAACACTATCCAGGCGATTTTAAAAGTCAGGTTATAATTTTTATACTTCTGCAATACCCCAAATTTCTCCAAAGTTATCTGTTCTTCACATAAGCCTTTTAGATCATGATCAGACACTCCTTAATTTTTTCTTCAGTAGAAGAGAAAATTCCCTTCACCTGTCACTGCAAAATACAGAATGTCTTTTACAAACCCAGATTCATTCTTGTAGATTGAGAAACCTTTCCCACATTCTCCAAAACAAAAAGAAATGCAAACCCAAAAATACCGCAAACCAGTGCAACGACAAGATTTAGTTGAGAAGATATTAGTGTCATTGAGTATTTGATCTTCATAGCAGAGTATCAGGCAGAAATACAGATAATACTGGGACAACTACCAAGATACACAGCCAACAGGTAACCTTTTTTCTATCTGAACTTCTTAACATTGCCAAAACTTTGTTAACTTGAGCATCATATTCTGTCTATTCATTTTAACCTCTAACAGAAATTTTACTGAGGCAACTAAAACACCTTCTGAGGGAAAAAAAAAATATATATATATTTGAAAGAACATTCCATAGACTTATGCAGCTCAAAATCTAATCTGCAAGATGACGAATATGCAAAGCAAAAAGTTTTTAATAATGATGCCATATTTCTCTAGCAGCACTGTTAAAAAGTCTTATGCTGCTTGATTAATTGAGATTAATAATCTAAATAATCATATTAGCAATTTAAACAATTGCAAAAGTACCATTTAATATGCCAAATATACCATGACAGTGTGGAATGTATCTGCATGAAATCAAATCTATTCAGCATGGAAGTTATTATTGTCTATTCAGTAGTTTGAGATAGGAACATTAATTTTGCCCAAACTATCTTAGCAATGGGTTCCACACAGCTGTTTTGCTCAGAGAAATCTGACACATGTGAATGGAGCAGTATCAAGACTGCATATTTGACTGTCAACCCTGAACTAGTCAGCTAGTAGGTGCTTCACCCACAAGGATCTATATTTGGGGTTTCCTTCTCTTATTTGGGTGTGGCGGGGATAGGCAAAGATACAGAATTGGGGTTTTCCTGAAAAGTGCTGGAAAGTGAAGGAGACAATGAAAGAGGAATGCTGCTCTGAAGTGAGAGTAACCACTGCAAAAATTGGGCAAAAGGCACTCCTGGGGTTCTAAGTGACCTTCAGTTTACTGGAGAGAGGGAGGACAACTTGAGGATTAAGCAATTCAGTTTTTTATCTCTTTTTGTTTTGTTAAGAATTTTAATCCTCAAATACTTCCAGGAACAAAGAGATAATTGTTAAATTCCTTCACCGATCTCTGTTTCAGGCTTGGTGAAGGCATGTAGTGCTCCTGTTCATAAACCTGTTCCTGTTGAAGTCGAGTTGGACTACAGACCACAGATTGGAGGACTTAGTGTATCTCAGATCCAAGGTCCTCTACCCCATAGTAGGGCACATAAAGAAGTTTAAACTTGGGGGTGTACACTATGTTTCTAATGCAGAAACCATGACTAGTTAAGACTACATAACTCTGGCAAATAGCAATCCATGTGGATCAGACTGTAAATTCTTCTTCAAAGACAAACTGAAAGCAAATTAGAATCAGAAATGGTTTACTCAATTACAGTACATATTGTCAAGATAACATAACCCAGTTTATATAATTAAAAGGGGAGCTAGCAGTCTAGTAACTGGATTTATCTAATGAATCACATTACAGACACTGAGAAATAGAATGATAATTTGTAAAGAAGCACAAACCATGAACTTTTATGAGTTTAAAAGGAATTGATTTTACAGTCTGGAGTTAAAAGCTGCAGCCCAGCTCCAGAACCACAATTCACTCTGCAGCAGCTGTGATTCCTTCTGGCATTACAGTCTGCCTGGATCTTACTGCGTGAGACCATTTGCTTCATGCTCTTGAAACTGTAACTTTTGAACTATTGTGTCTATCTCTAATACCACTGAATAGCCCCCATTTAGGGACATGAAGGTAGAAACAGGCAGAAGACTCCTTGCTCAAATCCCTTGTAAATCTGAAGGCTAAGTTTCTAAATACCAGATATTGAAATATATTGGAAACTTGCTACTAAAGTTTTTTTCTGTTTACCATTTCTCTACCAGAAACAACCTTTCTTATGTCAAATCATTTTATGTGAGTGTTCTTTACCAACTTTGTTCAGAGGTCATTAAATGCTAATTGCTGATACCTCCCATTTTCTCATATGACATGCATATTTGTCCTCTGTTATATAATAATGTACATAAAAATACATTTAAAAGCAAATGTATCTATCATCAGGAAGGATAGATAGAACACCTGGGACTGAAATGCCTATAGTCAGAATTTATCAGGAAGCTGGACCAAGTAAACGGCACTAAAACAAGAGAACAAGAGCTAGTCCTTCGCAATTAGTTTCTTTACCAAATCTGAAAGAATAAAAATGTGACAATCAAAATAAAAGCAGTAGTAACACAGACCAAAGAGACAGCCTGATATTTGTTTACAAAGAAATCACATCACAAGAGGCTCTAAATCAATCTTATAACCATGATTTATTTTGGATGAAACAATGAGCCAGACAACACCTATGTGTCATTCAGTTACCATGTCTATAGTTAGCAGGGCCTGAGTGTACTTCAGCTAGCAAAGACTGCATGGTGACTTGCCTCCCTGGTGAAAATCAGTAAGTATGTAAATAATTTCTAAGGACATGTTGAAGACAAACTGCTGGTGTGGAGCTTGAGGAGCTGTAACAACATGGGGCAGAGAAAAGAGAAGGTATTTGGGCAAGATTCAGGCTGTGTTACTGGAGGGTAAATATCAGCATCTAACAGCAGCATCCTCTTAACTCCTCTCAGTACTGAGGAGGGAACTAGAGAGGCAGAGGCTTAAATAATAGCATAGAAAATGGCATCAGGAAGATGAATTTTCATTCATTCGAAGCTCAAAAAACTAAGGATGATCTGTATACTAACAGAATGAAAGAAGTGTTGGATATTGGAAATAAAAAGACACTATCTGAACTTCTATAGAAAGATCTAATGAAAAAACAGAAGGTAAAGAAGAATATTCAGTTCAAGGGGGTGCACAGCTGACGCTGGGGAATTCACAAACTTTAAATGAGAATTCTCAGACAATATCTGAGAACTTAACAGAATACAACCAGCAAACATAATGTGAGAATCATAGAGAAGTTCGCAGTATTGGAAAGGTGATGCTACACACCTTTTCTAATAAGCCCCCAACAAACTGATAAATAAACAAACTAACTCCATCAACAAATACCAGTGAAATACAATTCTGGAATTAAACAAACAAGCAACAAAAAAGCTTTGGTGATGACCTGACTAAAACTGTAACAATAAAGGTAACATGGCTACTAAGAATAGAAATGCTGCAAGAAAGAAATCACAAAAATAAAGGGAACTTCTGTCCCTGCATCTCCCAAGTATATTTAGAAAATATGTAAGCTAATAAATGACTCTTAAATTAAAATTTCAGACTATATTGGTGACTGGATAATAGACGAAACAGTCAGCAAACACATCAGAGGAGAAGCAGCTCCTGACTGTCCAGAGTAGTCTGCAAGACCTAATTCAACATGTTACGATCAAAGAACCACTCATTTACAATTCCCAAACATTCATTAAACTTGCAGAAGCAGTAAAAAGACATGAAACCACTGTCTACTTTCAAAAAGTGGTACTAAGTAAGTGTGGAAAAAAATTCCAGAAACAACAGAAGGATCTGTGAAGAGAGACAAACAGGACAGAATCAGAAAATAAGAAAAAGGAAAATAGGAAGCTGAAGCTGTCTCCAGATGAAGAATATGTAAAAAACAAAGTCTGGGAAAGGTAAATGCAAAATCACAATAAAGAAGATTCTGACAGTATTTTGGGCAGTATATCAAGTGCATAACAACTTAAAATAAATAATTTTGAAACATCACACATTAAATCGTTCAATGTTTTTGTAAAGTTGGTTGCTGGACAAAGTGTAAAAGCAATCTCATATAGAAGAAAAATGGTATGAACTGTTGGAGCCCAGATTCTCTGTGGATGTACCACACATACTTCATGAAGGACACAAAAGAAAGTCTTTCAAATTGATGTCTCAGCACAAAAGGTTCTAGAAAAATCAATAAACCAAATACTAATATAAATACCCAGCATCAGATGGTACTTATATTCATGAGTCCTAATGAAACACAAATATGAAACTTCTGAACTATTTATCATAATATGCAGCTTACTGATTAAATCTGTCACAGTACAAAATCAGAAGATAGTAAAAGTAACACCAGTACTAAAAGCAGCTCCAGAGAACATCAGGAAAGATTATCAGTTTTTACTGCAGAGAGAGGTCACAAGTGAAATCCCAGAGGTTCTGGCACCTTACTCTTTAAGATATGAAGTTGTTATCTAGAAGAGAAGGTGAATAAAGAGGTGATAAACTTTGCTGATGATACTAAGTGTGGTCTGAATAAACTTGAAACTATAAGCAGAAGAAAAAGAATGTAAATTTCACATATAAATGCTGAACTCTGAATTAATTGTTGCCATTGAAAATACAAATCTTGATGTTAAAATAGACAGACTTACGAAGATGCTAGCTGTTTTCAAAAATATTAGATGTCTGTTCTTGTGGTCTTTGTATTAAATTACCACCACAATTAAATACTAGTTCTCATTACTTGATATAGTTTTAAAAAAATCTGATGTAAGACCTTCAAAAGTCATTCCCAGTTACTCATTATTATCCAGTACTTTCACAAACATTAAAAAAGCTGGACACTGTAAATTAAAGATATCGAATCTGTTCTTGAAACATGGACAGTATTTCCAGTCTCAGCTGCAAAGCAAAATAAAAAGAGCTCTAATTTTCTCTCAGGTAGTTAGTTCACTTCTCTTTACACATACAGGATACCTATGCCTACCTTTAAAGCTTTTTCTCCATTGTTACAGTCTTGTAATTAATTCCAATTTTTATATGCCTACATGAGTCTTCTTCATGTTGAGGAGTTATTGTCATGAAGTTAATGTACATGTAATCAGTTTCTTTCATTTTTCTCTACAGTGTGTTTTGGGCTGTTTATCTTTGCAATTTTTCCAATTAATGAAAAATAAAAAGTTAATTCAATATACCATATCAGATTTCCTTCCCCACAAAAAAAAGCTTTGTGAAACACTATGCATGTCACTTACTCACAACAATATACACAAACTTATAATTATTTATGAACTTTTACCTCGACACAGGTTTTCATCCCTGAGGCAGCAGCATAGTGCAAAGGTGTATTTTTTTTGTTATCGACAGCATCAATGGCTGCTCGTTCATATTGTCCTTCATCCAGCTTTGCTCCCTTCCATTTCAGGATCATTTGCAGACAATCTGCTCTTCTGCAGTCATCTTCCGAGGGTCGTGTCAGGCGAGGATGAAGAGCTCCTTCTGAGATCATGATCTGAGGTCCCATACACAGCAAGTGCATAGATGTCTCATTGTGCACATTCCGTTTATTTGGGTTACCATCTCTAACAAAAAGGAAAGTTCTGCCGTGGGGGAAAAAAATAGAAGAAAAATTATTAGCACACAATGCCATTAATTTCCTTGAAGTGGGAAGTGTGTATTATGACAGCTCTCCTTCTTGCAAAGATTTTGATTAGCTGTATTAGTGACAAATGTTCTTTAATAGAGAATTACTACTGGCCAGCTCTGCTCCGTTCCTCTTAGGAGTTGAGAGCCAAGATCTGGATGAATTATTGAAATATCTCTAAGTAACCTACACAATTACTCTGTCAGTGTATGAGAAAGTTTATTCTACAATTCTGTGTTGCATTGCGATAAATGTTATTAAGCCAGAAGACTGATGAAATAGGTACTTTATTTCTTCTGCTCTGTCCTGAATAACAGTGCATTTGGTAGTTTGCAAATAGATAATGACAGAGCAATTTATTAAAAATTCATTCTCCTTTTCTGTATCTTTAGACAGATGTTGATGTAGCACTTACTACTTCTTAAAATACTATAAATACTTTTCTTGCCAGCACTGCACACATTGAGGAATGACTATTGACTTTTTTTACTCTAGAACATACGGAAGTGCAACATAATGCAAACTCTCCCCTGTACAGGTGACAGAAGCAGGCAAGAATTTAAGTGTTCTCTTGAACGCTTTTGAGGAAGTTCAAAGTCGACAATAAACTATTACCAGCAAAAAGGATCACCTTAGGAATGAAAGGGAAACAACAGGCTGATTCTTAGAATCACAGCTCTGAATCCTAACAGCACCTGAGACAATACAGCTCCCTGCTGCTTCTTGCCAGCAAGGATTTATAGAAGTTACAATCCAGATCTGAAATGAAAGAAAAATCATACAAGCCCTGTGAATCTGAGCTTGCTTTAGCCTTTTGAGGTATACTAAAATAATATTTTTTTCTTAAGGGACAGTAAATGATAGGCAATGGCAGAGAGGAAAGATCACCTCTTTGAAGGACTGGTGTCAGAGAGACAGCAGTGGTGAAAGAACTCTGTGTGAAGGGAGTAAGAACAGGTATTGTTCCCTCAGGTTCCCAGAAAGGTAATACCAGGCTAAATCTGAAGTATGGCACATACATTCAAGAAGTCACTGCAAAAATGCCTGCTCTATTCCCATAAACCCCCTCACACATAAAGCCCGCACAAGTCACTGTGTATCTCCTCTCCAGGCTGTTCCCTGACTCCAGTTTGCAAATATGAAAAAAACCAGTTATTCTGGAACCCTCATTAAGTTAGCGCAGGTTCCACCCTCCCTGACCACACCCTTAAGACTAACGAAAACCAGTTTCAATCACTTTCAGGCAGTTCAGCCACCTGAAAGCAGGTGCCGCCTACATACAAAATCAGATAATATTGCTCTTGGTGAACAGTGGTGAGAAGAACCTGACAAATTTACCCAATTTGACCAAAAAAAAAAAGTTATTTACCTCAGTTATTGCCTTATGGTATAGTTACAAATCTAAATGCCATCTCCTCTTTCAGTTGTCCCTGAATACATTCCACCTTTCTCTCTCTCAGAGTTCACCCACACTTTGTTCAGGACAAAGAATAATCCTGAAACTATTTTATTAATAAAGGAAGAGGCTGTACAGGGTGAATGGGAATTTCCCTTTCGGATATTATTGAAAATAGTCTGGACAAGTATTTCAGTAGAAAAAAACAGGCACAGATGATCTGGTCATGCAGCAGAAGAATGTCTTGATAGCTGTTTGGTCAGTCGAATTTCTGTCCTTTCTTCCTCCTGAAAATCTCTGAGTGGTTTGAATTTAAAATAAAGCTTATTATTAAAATACCATTCTTTTAAATATGTAGCAACAAAGTATTCAGAGGAAAACATTAAACAGTCTCCTCTATGATGCCCAGTTTGGCAGCAAAAATGTTCCTTAGAGAAATCTCTCTCTCATTCCATGATAGCTGACATGATAGACGCATTTGTTAGGCAATAGGAATATGCCAAACTTGAGATTAAAGATCTTGTCAAAAAAAGTGACAGCATATTTTGTTTGCTTGAAGTTTTTTGTTTGTTTTCAGAGGGATGGGATTTAGCTACACAGACAAAGTGCTTCAGAGCCAATTACATGAAATGGTAAGAGTAACCAGTATCAAACACTATCCAAAGTGAATTTGCTTGTTTGAATTAGCTTTGCATAGTATGAAACTAGAGACAGAAAGAAAAGAGGGGAAGGAAGGCGGGAAAGTTGAGACAGAGGGAAATGGGAAGATGAGAGAGAAAAAGATGGGGACAACAGCATAGATTCTATAGAGGCACTTGGACATGAGCAGCTCTTCAGCATAAAAGGAAGTCAAGCCAATCCTGGAAAGCCCAACTGAACCCATGACTTAAAGTTTAGAGATGATTAGCATCCAAAAAAGGGCAAATTAATACATTTTACATCCACAAATTCATTACTCAACAGGGTTTCATTTTTAACAGTGGTATTTGGTGCATAAGACTCTCACAGAGCAATGCTGTAGATCCCTGCAATTTGGCTCACAACTTCAGAGGCATAAGAAGCTAAATTTTGCTTGGAAATGTACTGATAGAGTGAAAATATGCATTGCCTATGGGAAGTATCACTTAACCACAAGGCAGACAGACTTTACTCTAGTTGCAATTTCCAGATTTTGCTTCAATCTGTAGCGCTTTGCAGAATCCAAACTTGAGGTGACAAAAGCATCATAAAAGTGTTGAAAAAGTGACAAAAAGGAAAGGGATGTAACATTCACACCTACTACTATCTGTATTTGCAGAAAAGCAGCAAGAAACTCAAGATCACAAGGCTGGGAACTTGAATAATAAACAACTGGGACATGTCCTTGCTTTGGCAAACTAACAACACAACTACTTCTTCAGGTTTTAACAAAACCTTTAAAGTTTGGGGCATGAAAACCACCATATTTACAGTTTCTTACTCTCTCTAAACAAGTGCTATATGTATTTTAGCTATATATAGATACACATTGTTGGAACTAGATGATCTTTAAGGCCTCTTCCAACCCGTACCATTCTGTGATTCTATGCTACATATGTATGCATAAAAAACCATACAAAAATGTACCCATGTGTGGAAAAATAAAACCAAAATTAAAAACTGGTGTAAAATGAAATGATAAAAGTAGTTCTGACAGCTGGAGGCTAAAGCATGTCTTTATATGCTCAAAGACAGTGAAAGTAACAATTTTCAAAGCAAAGCACTTACATATACTGGATAAAGTACACAGAAAATTGCACTGCTGCTTTAAGCAAGAAAAGTAAGGCACTAGAAAAAGATGAGCTTCAACAACAGGGTAAACTGCACGGGATTCCCTTTCACAACATCCCATCTACTGCTTGGGTTAGACAGCCCTTGTAAGCACAGCTTGCTAAACAAAGTTATACTGCAAGCTCCAGTACAGACATAAACCTAAAGCTCATAGCTTTAAGAGAAGTATGAGTATTAACAGAAGTATTTTAAGAGCATTAAGAGAAGTATGGATAAGCCATGAGTTACAACAAAATACAGAAGAGCCAAGCCATGTTACCCAGTAATTTCAAACTCATTTGCAATGAATTAATTAATACAATTACTGAATCATTCAGCTTCCAACATAGTAGGCTAATACTGATGCATAAAACCTTGAATAACTATGATTATTCCACTAACTCCGAGTACTTTTCTCCCAAATACACAATAAATAATTAAAAAAAATAAGAAAACAACCACAGTGTACTAGTAAGCACTTGAAGAAATCTTTTTAATCATTACTGTTTTAAATAATTTTGTGAAGAGTATTATTTTTTACCTGATGTTGAAAGCCACATCCAGCAAATATAATTATTGGTATTTTTATTCATTATACAGTGCTAGAAAGTTATTTATTAGTACTTAAAAATTTCTTCTCTGTTTCACTAAGATTCTTAAGTGTTTCTTACAGCCCAGGAATCTCCTGTATGCACTAAAACCCTGGACAGGAGAGAATGACTATTCCTATTCTAAACCAAAGAATCAGCTGACAGGTCACTAACCATTTAAGAAAGAAAAACCACAGACTATTATACTGACTTTTTGTAAGCCTTAGTTCAATTGACCCCTTGCCTAACAACTGTTACTAACACTACCAGAATTCCTGTAAACACTAGAAATATCCTGCTGTAGTAAGGAGTGAGGTTATACCAGTGATAATTTGGTTTAAGAGCAAAGGGAGCATCTGAGAGGCTGTCAGTGCTACTGGCTCCACTGCTGATGGAAGTCTGTAAAAGTTAACTCTTTCTTCTGAAATTTGAAATCTTCACAGACATTTCAAGGTCCCTTACACTGAGTACTCCACTCTGACCTCGAATCCTGTATTTTTGCTAAACAGAATTTTTCTGTTTCTGCCTCCGTTTATTCCCATTCCCATGACTCCTACCAAGTATGGAACATCTGGCAAAAGGCATTAAATAATTTCCTGAGTACTCAAACAATTTCTGCAGATTTTCAAAGAAAACCACCAATCTGAGAAGCAAATCCAGACTATGGCACATATGAATCATCTTTTACTTAGAGCAACCTAAGGTTCAAATGGAAATCTTTGACTCTTTAAACATGTGTTCTGCTGGGCCTATTTCCCTTATGGACTTGATATAATATTCTGTACAAAAATATTACCTATAATACAAGCACTGTCTTCATTCTCTCCTAAACTGGCTCTAAAAAGCCTTACCATCTTTTCTTCACTGTGTTGCTATCATTTCACCTATGGTTTCTCCAAATAGCTGGTTTCCAAAAGACTGTTAAAGTGATTAAAAGCAGGTCAGCACCTGGGTCTGAGTTCCAGGTCTGGACTGATTCATGTTAACATAGTAGCCCATCAGCTAAAAGGCACCTCAGAAAGGTCTTATACAAATATGCATCAATAAAGAATTCACTATTCTCTTTACTAAAAAGATGCAAATAGGTTGAAAAGTTTCTCTGGTTTAGTGATTTTGTGCCAGCAAATATGATTAAGTATGACCTTCTGTACACAGATAGCAATATTTGGCTTGGTACAACACACAAAAAAAGATGGAGAATGTGCAGGAGCGGCAAGGGGATACAACTGAATTCTGGAGCACAGAGACAAAGACAGTGCACTCTAAAAGCGAAGAACACAAAACTTGGTTAATCCTTACAGTTGTTATACCACGGGCCAAAGAAAAATTATGCTTTATTTATGGTTCCTATGTCTGTTAGGAGGAACAACAGCACCCAAACAGAGATTAAACAATTCCTGGTGCAAAAGTGTATCAATTACATCTGTAAGTTTCTAGTAACCATAACACTATTGTATTTATTTATGAGTTACTTAAGTTTGGCCTTCCCTTGGACAGTCAGGAATAGTCTCCAAGATCCCATGCCTCTTCTGGCTTTTATTTCAATATTCTGAGTGAGATTTCAAAAGAAATAGAGCTGAGTGCCAAATCAGAAGTGGCTTCCACTGAAGCTGGCTGCTTACCAGCAGCTTTTGTGACAGTCCTCTGTAAAGCAAAATCTGTGTGATTTGCATCTCTGTCTCTGGCCCTTTCTTACATACATCTCTTGACAGCTAGAACCAGTTCTCAAACATAGGTGTCATCCTTCCAGTCTTGTCTCCAAATCCTTTCTTTGAACAGGTTTTTTCTGAGACCATCCATGCTGAATTCTCTTCTCATGTAACTGTTGAGTATTATTTTTAAATTGTTCTCAAACAAATGTGAGATGAAACAATAAACATGAAACTACCAACGAGTGTGTTCGTTGTCACCTTTTAAAGGCACAGATTTGTATTTCTGCACAGGACAACTATCTTTGTATCGGTTTGTAAATCACCTGGCAGTGTAAGTATCTCGTATTGATATTATTTATATAGCAATAATGAAGAAATTACAAGTGAATACTATCAAGCTTTGCATCACTTCTATTTCTTAAAAACCATATTACAGAAATTGTCTCATCTTTATCTCTCCCTCCATAAAAATGTCTTCAATTTATATGTTGCTTTATCTTTAATGACACTAATTTTTATTTTCCTTAAATGTCTCAATGATGTAACTTTATTACAATTAATTGAAAAAAAAAAAAAGTGTTTATTTAAAAAAATCAAATCATCCAAGGTACAATCTGTACCTTGGCCAAAAGGAAAACTGGGTCTATATACAATGTCACTGAATATTTTGCTTGGATTTGCATTTAGGTATAAAAATTAATGAGTTATTTCTGAAAAATTTACTTCTGTTTATCAGAAACTGCAGGTCTCCCAATCATTATTCCAGAACTGAGCCAACAGATCTCTCTGGTAAGGAAGCCACATGTGCCTCTAACGCCAGAGTGAAGTGAAGCCATTTGACACAATGATTCAGTATTTACCAATCAACTCGGTGGAGTCACAAACTCTACCTGGCAAGAAAATCAATTGAAATAAAGATACGTTCATTCTGGTTGGCAAGGACCAAAGCTGTACTCCTCTATAACCAAAACAGAATTTTACTCTGCCCGTGGTAAAATGTTCACGATGACTCTACTAAGGAGAACAGACAACAAAGAATAAGAAACCTTTAACAGTGTACTGCATTAATAGATCTCATCTCACCAATCACTAACAAAGCACTCTTACTCTGCAATGTCTGATTTCCACCAAGCAGTGTAAAATTAGAACAATTTCCTCTGGGTGTAAAAACAACTAGTAGCAAGAAGAAGCAATAACTCAACACACTCAAAAGTGGCAGCTGTAATTGGAGAGTAAAGGCTGCGTTGTGAGCAACAAACTCATGAGCATCACGTATCTTTAATATACTAAGGTTAAAATAATCAGAAATCAGATAGAAAAAAAGTCAGCTTTAAGAGCTAAAAACACAGCAGCTGACTGGCTTTTGATCTTTACTTGTAGGTCAGGCTGTGATTATGATAAAGTCTACCCCTGTTTTGCATTTTGTGAGGAACTTATGGGGAACACCAGGGAAGATACCTTGGGAGGCCACACATGTATTCAGTGAGAACTGCTTTTAACTGAGATTTTGAGCTTTAGGGAAAGGAAAACAAGGAAGCCAGTCAGATAAGGGTCTGAGTTTTTCAGCCTACCTTATTGTACTTTAGAAGACAGTGCCCAACTGGGTGGTAGCCTTTGAGGAACATAGCAAATATTACTGCTGCTACTCGACATTTGTAGTTGCTCCTCTAAGTGTCCCGTCTGTTTTCTGTCTTTGGCAATTGTCTCCAGGATTTAGTCACAGTAAGAACTTGATCACTTTTAAAGACTTCCTATTTTTACTGTTTGTCCATCATCTTGACTGCTTTTTAGACTGAGTGTGATGAAAATGACCCTATAAATTACTATTTTCTACCATCCAGTCAGATACTCTACTACTGAAATCAGGGGCACTTCAATTCACTTGGTCCTCTTGCTTCTTTACAAACATGCCCACAAAGCCATGTCAGATCATATTCTTCATATATTATTCACCTACATCTAATCAAGAGGCCCCTTCAGTATTTCATATTCCAAGGAACTTCAAAGGTGACCAAGACTCACAACCACACAAAATAACTAATCTAAAAAGGACCTTACAGAACCAATTCAGCAGCTGAGTGCAATGACAACAAAGCAAGTGCATAAACACCAATGCTCCCACTAGGACAGATCCAAACACTGCACAGATCATTCACCACACACCACAAGCAGTATATCCCACAAGTAGCATTCATGTCTTATATTGTAAAACCATCAAAGTGGTCTATTTACAACTTTGCAGGTGCTTACTATTCAATTTTGCGTATCTAGTATAATGTAGGATGAGATTCATCTTCTCAGCTCTGGTGACATACAATGCAGACAACTACAGCTGATCCAGTTCTCTTGAATCCCCTTTAAAATCAATGGGAAGAAACAGGCACTTCTGGCACATATTTAATTTTAAATACTTTATGGTCACCTTCACAATACATGAACTGTGCTGTTGCCTTCACTAATTATTCTGACTGGATTTATTATCTATGTTTATATTGACTTTAAAGGAGACCTAATATGAATAATTCCAGTGCAGACATACTTATTTTTGTTAATAAAATTAATTCCAAATAGAAGTATATTTGAAATATGTATCTGTATAATTGTTGATAATTAAAAACAAGCTTGCTTTTTGTTGTTCAAAGTGAATGATCTAGACAATGACATTCTAATAAATTATTCGGATGAAGTAATGTATCATAAATTTTAAGTTATTAAACCAGAACAGAATTATTTTGTTAGGTGGAAGAAAGGGAATATAGTTAGGTGGTTATCTTTTATTTTCAAACAAGAAGCCAAAACTTTAAAAAACTACTTTTAGGAAAGAAGCTTAGGCAACTATTATGCCTTCATAATTTTTTTTCCAAATGAACTTTAACATTGACTGAAAAACATCAAATGAATGTAATAATTCAAAGAATTACCATAAAGAATAAAAAAAAAAGGGGAAAAAAAAGAGACTCCTCCAGGAGTTTTCTGAACCACCTACTTGAAGATATCCATGCATTCAATACAAATTCCCTTACACTGGCATCCTGTACTTTTGCTTAATAACCCCACATTTTTCCCATTTGTCCTTATTAGACAAAGAGCTGCTATTAAGCCTATTATTTTTCTTTTGCTTACATTTATACCAGAAGTACTGTTAGGAAAGCAATTTAAAAAGGAACACTAGACTTACTGTCAAAGCATTGAATAAATGTTCAGAAATTTGATAAAGAAAAAATATGGTTTGTAGCACCTTTCTGAAGATTTGAGCATGAATGATTTAGGTCTATTTGGATCCTAAAGTTTAAATATTTACAGAACTTCTGTCTGTCAAAACAGGGAAGTAGCCTTTTTTTGATTTCCATCTCCAGAAAAAACAATATCTAAAATTCAGAGCAGCTTCAACCTTATCAGAAAACAAACGACTACAGCACTTCTCTAAAGCCAAAGAAGTTAACAGGATTTTCTTCAATACTTAACATATATTTTTGCAGCATAAAACTCCTCTAATATCCTCTCAACTTCAGAGAAATCTTATTCTGAAAAAAAGTCTACACACATGTCCCTCAAAGTCATCCAAAACTAATTTTCAACATGACTGCAAATGGATTAAAAGCCAACAAAACCTGGCACAGGAAGAGACATTCCTGAATGTGCTGTGACGAATGCAATGTTCCCTCTGAGGTCAACAAGTTTTCTGGCAAATTTACCCTCCACAACATACTGGTAATATCAATACCCTTTTTTTGATTGCATTACAATTGCATAGACCAGTCCTTATTGAAACCTCTTAAACAGCCAGAAGAGAAGTGGACTGTAGATGAAATTCCAAGAGATGCATATTTATTTCAGCCTAGAGGAAACCACCGCTATTTTGATGGTCCGTCATTCTTCTGAAGTGAAAAATACTTCCCAAACTGTAGCAATGAAACAAGAGATACTTCCTATAAACAAAGCCCAGACACATTTACCAATGTTTCTCTCTGACTAGCTTAGCTATGCCTTCATTGCCAGAGTTGCTTTACCACTATTACTGAATAGCAGACATCAAGAATGTTAAAAGAAGTGGGTTTGGGTTTGATTTTTTTTCCTTTAGTTTCAGCAATCACCTCAACTTCCAGAATCTCTGTAACAAGAAAGTCTTGCTTTCCTTGTTCTAGAAAAAAATCAGCTTCACAAACCTGTCCTGTCTCCCCACAGTTCCATGTTTCTGTCACCTCCTCCTCCCTCCTCTTCAGGCCAGGACCAGCAGCAACTGCTACAACAATCCACTTTTGGCTTGAATACTCACAAAGTGCTCAGATGTAGCAGTATGAAACACACAATGAGGAAAATCTGTCACTGATCCAAAAAGCTTCCCAGCAAAGCTGCAAAACTGAAAGTCACACCACATATATTGCAAAATGACAGTTTATCTAAGGGGTTTTTTTTCCTTTCAACGTCAAGCAAGTCCTCGTGATTTCCAGTCACTCCATCTCAACCAGCCTCTGGAAAGTCTGTTCTCTTGTCATAGCTCAGGAGTGGTTCACCAACAGCCAGACCCTAGTGAGTTACTTTCCACATTGATGGCAGTTCTTTCAAACTAAACAGTCAGATGGTCTAAAATGTACCTTAGGCAAGAAAAAAAAGCCTGAGGGCATCAAATGTGCTTGATCATCTGAAGACTGCATTTTCTGAAGAAAATATGTTTCCAGTGCACTTTGTCTGTAATATTTTTATATACATTTAGCGAGTGAAATTTAAACTATCTTCTTGAATATGGATCTTCTGTCAAGACCTTAATCCACAGGGAAACATGATAAATGTTTGTAGTGGAATGAGACCAATGTGCATGTTGTATAAAGCTCTCAAAATTCACATGTGGGTGCTTTATGAACTGCTCCAGTGTGTGTTCTTCCACAGGCTACAGTCCTTCAGAAACACACAGCTGCAGTGTGGGTGCCCCACAGGGTCACAGGTCCTGCCAGAAATCCTGCTTCTGTGTGGGCTCGTCTCCACAGGCTGTGCAGCTTCTGCCAGGAGCCTGATCCAGCATGGGCTCTCCATGGGCTGCAGGCTCCTTCAGGGCACATCCACCTGCTCCAGTGTGGGGTCCTCCAGGGGCTGTGGGTGGACCTCTGCTCTATGTGGATGTCCAGGGGCTGTGGGAGGACATCCTGCCTCACCACAGTCTGCACCACGGGCTGCAGGGGAATCTCTGCTCCAGCGCCTGGAGCACCTCCTCCCCCTCCTTCTCTGGCCTGGTGTCTCTGCAGGGCTGTCTCTCTCATACATTTTTGTCACTCCCCTCTCACAGATGCTGTGCAGCATTCTTCGTCCTTTCCTAAGTATGTAATCACAGAGGTACCACCAGCATCACCGATAGTCTCAGCTTTGGCCAGGGGTGGGGCTGGTTTGGAGCTGGCAGAAGCCAGTTGTGTCTGGTGTGGGGCAGCTCCTGATCTCTTCTCACAGATGCCACCCCCACAGCCCCCTGCTACCAAAGCCTTGCCCCATGAACCCAGTACAATGCCCTTCTGTTAACTTCTCCTGACAGGTGTCACAGCTGGGGCTTGAGGGTTATCCTGTGACAGCCTTGGAGCAGGGGCTCCTCTCTCTTGATGAGCTTACTGGCCTGAGATCAAGTCTTTGAAAATCTTGTTTGTGCTCATTAGCTGTGGTCAGCAATTTTTGGTTTTTAAACATTAAATGCTCTGTTAAAACAAACTGGTATGCCAGGTAAACATTATTTAGGGCTGCAGACCAAGTTATACATTAATGGAATGTTGACTATGTTCTGGTTTTTATTTCAACATTCCTAGTATACTGAAGTTTTCTATGATACTCATTAAAACGATCAAGAAACAATCCTGGCATTGTAACACATTCTTGCTGAATCTCGTGAAAAGAAATTAACAACAAATTTTCAAATTTTTATATCTTGATACAGTTTCTGGGCTGTAAAAGCTGGATGAAAAGTGCAGCAGCCAGATGACTCAGACACTTGCTGCATAATAACTGTGCAGTTCAAAATCATTGAGAAATTTTTGTTGGCTGAAGTTTCTGCCAGTAGACTTCATGCTGGATTAAACCAAGTTGGTCCAGGTTGGGAGTTTTGCTTTGTGACCCTTTCACCTCTTCTCCAGTTTCTTGTTTCTTCCCTTCTAAGATCACTGCAGCAGGATGTCCCCAACTCCCTTTCACTGCAAACTTGGTGCCTGTGCTTTCACCGTGCCTTTGGACAGTCACACCAGCCATACATGTGTGAAGAGGGAATATGTCCCTTTGCCTCAGCATTGCCAGACAGGATATTTCTAAACATCCCAGAATATCACTCTCAATGTATTCTGTAATGCAAAAGGTGTACCAACAACTGCATCACACAACTCTATTTTGAGAAAATCTCACACAGTGAACTGTAAACACATCAGTTTATATCCACCTACAATAATACAATTTCAGCCTACAAAGAAAAATTGAATTATATGGTATGCATGCAAGTAAATGCTAGAGCTTGTAGTTAGTGTTGCTACAGATTCCCCAATATTTAAAATGTTTTATGAAGAGATAAATACAAAGTATTATACTACTATGGACATTTCATAATTGTAAATTTCTCTCAAAATACAAAGAGTTTAAAATTAATTTATTTTTAGGTACTGAACCTTATCAATAAATCAAAGCATTCCTTTTAATAATCAACTTATTTAATCCCTGCCATACCCAGCACTGTGTCAAAAAGAAGAGGCTTAACTCAAAAGTACTTGTGCCCTTTCTGCTATTAACTTAGCAAATATACACACTGTAAGGTTTATATTTTTTCACTTTTACTACTTTGTTTAGATAAAAAGGCTACATTTTTGTTCAGCACATCTTAGAGAGAAGCCCTTAAAAAGACATCAGAAAAGTTAATAGTAGAATAACTTTAGTAAATTACTCCTCACAACTGCTACAGTTCTAACAGTCTGGGTTTTCAGAACCAGACTCCAGCAGATAAAGGCACTTTCCCTATGTTTAGGGACAAAAAAATGTATTAAAAACTCTAGACTCAAACAAGGAAAAAGAATGATTCTTTTGATCATTTCTTTGCAATGTGTGAAAAAAAAAAAAAAAAAAAAGAGTTGTCCTGTGAGACTTAGATGTTAAAGGCCTCATGTAGCTAGTAGCAAAATGGCATTTCTAAATTACTTTTTTAAAAATATAAAGCAGTTGAGATCCCATCATAATGCTGCAATATGAATTAACTAATGCACTGCTCAGAAGTCAGTAATTATGATTATTTCTTTTCATATGCGCAATTTCATGTGTCCTTGTTGTTTCAATGAGGCTATAATTTCTTAAGAGCTATTTTCTTCAGAGAAATAATCTGAAAATCACAGAAGAAAAAAAATCGTATGGAAAGTGTAAGTAAAAACTGGACACTATTTTAAATTCAGTTTAGATAACTTTTTTCTATAATTCAAGAATCAGGAATGGGGGAAAAAATAAACAGATTCAGTGATGAAATGAAAACATCAAATTAAAAAAAAACCTACAGAACACATGGAGAAGAACAGAAAAATGTTTAGCAAAAACTGAGGTAAATGAGCAATTTTAAAGTAAAAAATCAGTTAGGTGAATCTAAAGCATTGAGGAAGAACTTATGGTGAGAGGCCAGATAGCTAGTAAAGTTACAGCATATGAGGTACAAAACAAACCTCATGAATACTACAGGCTCATTTAGACATAAACACAGAGATTAAAATAATATTACCAATAACACAGTTTAGTATTTATTTCTGTTATGTTTCCTAATATAAAGAAGAGGATATTTATGAAATTCTAATAGTGCTTACTGAAAAAGAGGTTTAGCAATGTCTGCCTGGTACTACCTTCACAAAATACCAGATGAGAACAGCTTGGGTCTGCAGTGTCTGGACACAGGTAAGATGTTAATCTTTAATTGATCTTAGAGCGTTGACAAAAATACAGAAGAATGGAAATAGCTAACATTAGGGATTGCTGTCCATATTGACTGCAGCAATAATAAATTTACTTATCAAGATATTTTTGTTCACTGTTATTATGCAACACAAAAAATAAAAGCTGCCTGAATAACACAAGAATAAATATATATTGTACCATCTGGAGTAGTTACAATCAGTGTAGTATCCATATAGCTTTGCAAACAGATTATTTCAAGACAGGAAAACACACCAAGAATGGTGGAACAGTCACTATTTTCAAAGAACCATAGTATAGGAGTCTTCAGGAAGCAAGCTAAAACTGCCTAAGACTAATGTTACAAGAAAGGAACAGATACTGAAATCAAATTAAAGACTGTTATATCAGCCTGTGATTATAGACTAATTTGCATGTTTTCTATTACTACTTGAACTTGTTACAAATTCTGTGTGTGCAGCACATATGTGTACCCCTATGGACACACACGTCAGGTGTTTATAACCTGGCTGACACTCTTGCATTTGCTAGGTCAGATTTTCACACCCAAGCCAAATTTCAAATGCTGCTTACCCCAGGATACGATTCATTCCATGCCTAGCAGCATAATGGAGCGGAGTATTGTGCTGGTACGTTTCTCCATAAGAAGTATTTGGGTCAAGAGTTTCTTTTAGCTGAGGGTTGCTCTCATAGATTTGGCAGGCCAAGTTTTCATCTCCATTTATAAGAGCTTTGCGGAATTTGGTGGTTGTATTTCCCATGTTGCTGTCCTAGCTATTAATGGCACTTCTTCCTTTCCCCTTCATCCACTTGTTGTACGGTTCTGTAACATGCTTCACAGCCTAAAAAAGACAAACAATATTCCAGTTATTCCATAAAACACTTTTTCCTAGCTGAATTAATGCAGAGCTACAGCACTGTAAATAGGCAGGTGAAGAAGTAGTACATAGGGCCTGTAAACTCTCCTCATGAAGTGCTGAAGTCTTTCTAGGTTAATACACACAAATTCCTGATTCTTCCCAGATTATTTCCCTGATAAATTGTGCCATCTCCCTCCCTCTGCAAATATCTTCACTACCTATACTCTTTAAACATATGGAAAAGAAATGGCTAGTATCGACCTGTATTAGAAGACTGGCATGAGCACTGAATTTCCATGAATGAGAAATGAATTAAAAATTAGACATTACTTCAAAAACAGAGTAGATCTAAAGCAAAACTCTTATACAAAGAAGAAAAATTCTTCAAAAACATGCAATAAAGCAGACATCAGTTTAACTTCTAGTTGAAGAAAATCATGTTAAAATATGCTTGAAGCACCTGTGCTTGTGTAGGTGGATGTACACAGCACCCTTCTATGCCAGCAAGATGAATGCCCATGAACACAGGAATTACCATGGCCCCATCTTAACAGTTCTGCTAAGCAGACTCTTTTAAACACCCGACCCCTTATACTTAGACCTACAATGAATGGGTCCATAAAATGCCTGGCATTTGTACTGGCACAAACCAACTGCACCTTACAGTACTTGAAGGTACTTTCCAGCTGCTGTCCTCCCCAGCCTCTCACCTTTACCTGATGGAGGCAACCAGCAGATTGAGCTGCATAAAGACAGGATGGACAGAGCATCTCTGTCGTGACACAGGACAGCAGGAGCTTATCTGGTTGTGCAGCTGGAAAGAGCACATGTTGGTTTATGTCAGGGGACAGACAGGGGAGTCAGCACCAGGCTGCGGCTGGTAGCACAGTGAACCTTCTAGGAGGCCCCTTTTGTGCATGAGTCATCCCATCCAGACTGCTCCATGCCAGACCTTTCACCCCACAAAACACACACTGGGATCCAAATATGCCAGGCACAGCAGGTTAGGGGATTAAGACTAATTATATTGCGCACATAAAATCAGACAGGGCAGGAGCTGCCCAGTACCTTATATTCAACTTGTTGGGACTATCTCAAAGCTACTGTTTCTATGCAGGCTTTCTAACAGTTACTGGCACCCTTCCAGCCTTGTAGACCGATGAAGTAAGGGAATCCAAGGGGTCTAGAGCTGCAGAGAATCCAAGGGAATCAGGATGTGGATAAAATTTACACTAAAAGGTTTTGAGGAAACCTGGGGAACAGCTGAAATTACATACTTTTGTTTCCTCAGAGATGTTGTCACCAGTTGTCTCATCAGCTAATCTCATCAGTGTGGCTGGGTCTGTTCAAGGAGAGAGGTGGCCTTGGTGGCCTCCACGTTCATCCTTTTTCCTACAAAATTTTGGTAAGACAACCCTTATTTTGAGCTGGTGTGAAGTAACAATGACACTGCTGTATCAGCTGACTCCCTGTACTAAACATGTTGTCTGAGACCAAAAGAAGCACCAAGTAGGCACTCATCCAAAAGCAAATGGACATCCTTCATATGTCTAGTTATATACACAAACCAAAGCCCAGATTCTTCAATCGCACTACAGTATCTGCAGCATTTTGTATCTTTCTGTCATCAATATATTTAAAATATAAACATGCAGATACTATGCAGATATATTTATATTCTTCAAGAAAGTCACTGCATGTTCACGTTACTACGTCACAGCTCTCAGTGCTGTAAATTAATGCGTTTTCAGATGCAAAACTAGTTCCATTACTCTAAATACTGGATAGTTTCAGGCTTTAGTCTATGAAGCCAAGAAAAGTTCTACACTCTTTTCAGTCAACCAGCAGTTCATATTACATTCAACAGACAGGATCTCAAAAATAACTTGAAAGAATGATTTTCACTTCAGTTTAACAAGGTTAGTTTGTGGTTATATTATCTGTCAATCTCTATCTACCACCAATAGCTCTCAGGACTATAAACTAAATTAGATGAGAACAAATGCCTAAAAGATATCAGAATCGTCATGGAAATCAATAATGAAGATCCCACTAATGCCTGTAACACTAAGAAAAGCACAAATCATTTGAAATTAGAACATAACAGCACCAATTTCCATGCATTTATTTCTGGAAATTAGCACACGGATAGCTTGCATCAGCAGCAGAACATGCTGCTTCTTGCCCAAACTGGAGCATTAAACAAACCTGGGTAGGGATGAATGAGAACAATGAGAGTGGAATGAGATAAGATGGTGCCCCCAGGCACCTGAGAGAAATCTGGGACAGGGTGGTTCTGCTGAGATGTTGAAGATGAGACCTGAATGGATTTAGGCAGGGGTATGGAAATGCATGGGAGAAGTGAGGGTCTCTGTGGGGTGAACTAAAAATCTCAACTAATTTTTGCGCAGAAAAGGCAAAAATCATTAATTCTTCTGTACACCGAATAAACTTTATTTACTTTTGATGCAGTATGGATATATTAGAATGTTGTACTGTCATCAGCAACTAATAATATAAAAGATGTAGGCACATTGCTTGAACTATTATGTACATTATCATATCATCCGGAAATTTTAGAAATATGCAGATTGTACTGTGTAAGTCACTGAAAAAAGCAGTGACATCTGCTTTCTTTAAAAAAGCTTACATCCTATGTGTCCAATAAAGGGCTATATATGACATAGACATGATATAGAAAGGTGAGTGAAATAAAAAGAGTAAAAAAATTGTTTGTGTAAAAGGAGCAGACTCCAAAGGAAACGAATCTCAGTCAAAGGAAAGGAAGAATTTTAAGGATTATGAGACAGAGCTATGACATGGCTTTGAAAAGACACAACTGAACTCCACACAAACCCAAGAATGAATGCAGAGGTATTGAAAATTAAGAAAAGGCTAATGTAAATATAACCATCACATTATCAAAATAAAATGAAAGATGATAGAATGGGGATAGTCAATGAAGGCCCTTCAGGTGATGGCAAACAGCTTATATTTGATGTGATAGCAAGAAACTGATCTCTGGAAGAATGCAAGGAGAGAAGTGACGGGGTCAAAATTAACCCAGAAAACAATCCTCCACTTAAAACACATGATACGATAAACTATATTAATGTCTGTCACCTTCATACAGTATCCACAAGGTCTTTCATCTTTAACACTACAACAGGCATTAGCCTTTTATGCTTTGGACATTTGGTGGGCCACACTGTAGTATTTTTTGTTTTCTGAATTGCAATTAAACATATCAGCAGAAACATAGAAAGACAAGGGAGAAGCTGTCTCTGTACTCTGGTTCTAACAGTTGGCTCCCAGCATGTTTGGAAGTCCAGAAGAAACAAAGATGTGACAGCTGCTGCCTCTCTCAATCTGCTGTACTCGACGAGTGCCCTTCTGTAAAATATTCAAGATCTGCCCATTTGCAGTCGTCAGTTCATCTTTCAGCAAACAGCCCCACTGCATCCGCCACCAAAGAAGCCTCCACTTCAGCTGAAGGAGAACAAGGACAAAACATCAGCTGATGCAACAAAGTTCTGGATCTGAGAATGGCTGAAAGGGGCCCAGTCTGATGCCTTTCAGTGTAGTTCTTTCCACTAAGAGCTTCCAACCTGTTACATTCTCAGAGACCAGAAAGTTAAGGAGGAATGCTGAAACCAGGCATTCAGGAAAAGGAAACTTGGTTCACTCCTTCAGCCTATCATTTCATATTTTTAAAGGTGAAGGGCACACAATACATATATTTCCTGACACAGGCGGCAGGAAGTCAGCCTCAGAGACCTGGAGAGCTCCTGTGGGCTCAACACAGGTGTTGCTAAAGCAGTTTCAGCAGCTCCTGGGCTCACATGGGTAGTGTGCAGCGTCAGTGTCACTGGTCTTGCTCCGCTCTTTGTATAAAACCAGCATTTAAAATCCTTAGGCTATTTTTTAATGTCCACATCACAGTGGAAAAAAAGACCACACAAACATGACAATTTTCAAGTGTTTGATCTAAATAAAATGACACTTGAATAGAATTTTACAGGACAAAGACAAGATTTTTTTTTGGTAGGCAGATCTATTCACTAAATCTTCAAGCTCTGTGCTAACAGAAAGACTGTATCACAGTCTTTAGCATAACCCTATAACATTTATCAAAATCACAAATATCATTTTACACCAAACAACACAGGAAAAACTAAATGTAATGTTTGCACAATATATGCCATGTTATTTCTGAATTCCAAACATCAACCATCTAATTCAAAATTTGAAAGTATATTTATTACTCTATTGCCAAACAGAAGTTCCAGCCTAACAAAACTCAAAACTGGTTACACAACCCACCCTAAAGTTTTAAGGAAAGATTGTTATAAACTCCATCAGGGCCATCACACTTCTCTGCTTTAGCAACGAACAGTAATTTCTATGGCTTATTAGCAACACTGCTAAAAGCAACACTTTGATATCACAGCTTTATAAAAATGTAAGAGACAGCCACTCTCATAGGAGCTTGAAGATTGAGAACAAGATGAAAAAAGAGTGGATAAAGGAAGACATGGGTAGAACAAGGAAGCAATGAGATTCTGAGAGCAGTTGCACCAGCTGCCCAATTACTATTGATTTTTCCATGGGCATCATCATAGAAGTGAGTTTGAAGAAGGACAACTGCAATGACTTCATAGGATTTTAGGAGTTCTTCCTTTGAAATAATTCCACAGTGCTTGCTAGAAATCTGTAACAATGGTAAAATATTTGGGATCGGGTAAGTATTTTTAAAACATCATACGTCTAACACTCATTTAGGAACCATATATTGAACACAGAAGTCTTTCATGAGATGGCATACCTTTCTCAATTTACATTTTAGTCGCTTTAATACTGAAACAGAATTTCTTACTGAATGTAGGACGAGCACGTGTTGATACAGCAGCTGTTCTAAACCTTGGGGAATGAAAAAAAGGGAGACAGACTGCACTACATCACACTGCTCAGAAAATCTACCAAAACCAGTAAAAAAATACTCAGGTTTAACTATGAGAAGAAAATGCTATATATTTCTTGCACCAAAAAAACCTATTGTCTGTATAACGAGTAAAGATCAGGATTGAAGCTAATAATAATTTGCAACCTTTTTTTTTTTTACAATGTAACACTTTGTAATTCCACAGTTTAAACTTAAAAAGTTTAAGTACATTTTGCAGCTTAAAAAACTTAAAAACTACTTCTTAAGTAGTTTGTCATGTAAAGTATAAGAATAGTCTTGAAAAGCTAAGTGAGCCAAGCTCAAAGAAGTAAGGTCCTCATATTTAAATCTTAATATTACTAAAATAAAATACGTTAACTAAAATTAGTGTACATTACACAGCTTCTAAACCCTTGAAAAGACAAGTGATAACGAATTGGTTACACAAAAAGGATAAAAAGATATAAAAAATACTTGTTTTTCAAAAGCACCTGGCTTTTGCTGAAAGTATGAAATACTTTGAAATTGCATTCTAAAAGCATCTTCTGTTTCAAGCACAGTTAGCTCAAAAGGTAGCTATTTTATTTGCTTTGGATACTGCAGTTAAACAGCTCATTTTTAAAAGCTGAGTTTCTCAAATGTTTACTGTAGAGTCTGTCCTACATTATAAATCATAATTTATTGCAGAAGGGAACCACGAACAACTTCATGGTTTAGGAGAAAGCCTCGTAACCTGTATGCTTAGGATGAATGTCACATTGTGATGTTGGTAATTTTAATCCTCACTGCTGGGACAGACTAACACAAATGAAGCAAGTCAAACGTTATGTTCAAGAACTCTCAGAATGCCAGGCTGTCTCCCAGAAACAGCAGAAAAAGCCCTGGTTAGTGCTCCTCTTCCTCCCTTACCCTCTCCCCTAAAAAAAACCCGCTCACTTTACCAAGAGGACAAAATTAAGAATGATGCATTCAAATGTGCATGCCTATTTTATGTATGGATGGCACAGATGCCTTTAATTAAGATGCAGCAGAAAAATTTAGGCTAAATATAATTTTTACATGCTTATAGTTAAGATTTGAGATTTGTATCTGGGAGAACTTTTCTGCAAAGTCTGAAGTAACAAATACACTTGTAAAGCTTGAGAATTGGTTATAGGAAAGTAGTGGTGGTGTTCGGGGGGTTTTTTCACACACTGAAATATGCCAAGGTTTGTGCCAAAAGTTCTAAGTCATCAACAGGAAATAATGAAAGTGTCTCTGGCACTTTAAACCTCTGTGAATAGGGCTCAACATTATCAAACTCTTGATACATTTTGCACATCAAAATACAGAACAAAAAAAAAAAATTGCTATGCCAACATCTCACCCTTTGTACAATGATCACCAATATAACATTCTCTGTGCTTTAAATACCAAGGTTGAAAAGTGGCAATAATGTTGGGAGTTGACTTGAATAAAACATAGTGTGGGCTAGTGAGAGAATTAATTATTTCCTCATTTATATGCTTGTGGGATAGAGAGTCTAGCAACTTAGGTTACAATCTCCTTATGCTGGCATATGTACCCACAAGTTGAAGGTTGAAGTTATTGCTCAATTTAGTAATTTGAGACTTTGGCTTACTGACTCAGCCATAAAGACTTTAATCCAGGTAGAGTATTTTCTTTCAGACACACTTTTTTCACAATTGTAGTTTGTGGAGAAAAAAGCATTTTAAGAATGGCTTTGGTTTTCTTTGCACTGATACATTTAAAGGGCTGCAACTGGGGCAGCTGCAGCATAGACTAGAAACAGTTTAAGAAAAAACTCTGCTTAGATGTAGCTAAAGTAATTGCTACATTAATTTAAACTGTGTTGTCTACAATACTTGCATTCATCACTTAAATTAAATGTGGTAAATCCACTGTGAGGTAGGTACATACACACATGGCAGGAGAGACAAGATACTGTGCAGCCAAATGAAAGGTACACTTTGTGATAGGGGGACAAAGACTGCATTCCTGCAGGTAGTCGGGGGGGGGGGAAATCCAGCAGCACAAGTTAAAAGGAGCAATCTGTTGTGTGTATTATTTTTTTTTCCCCTTTGGTAAACAGCAATTCAGTAGGATGGAACAAAAGAGTTATCATTCTATAATCATGCTCTGGAATATCCATTAGTCTCAACTGTAATTGCAGATTCATTTCAAAATTCATTCCAGGGCCTCATGTCTGTAGAAAAGTATTTTTAAAATAAAAAGTTCTTTAAGTTCTGTGAAATCCAGATAATACTTTGGAGTTGTTCCCAATGCAACTGTCTGTCAAGGCCTTAATAATCTTAATAATTTAATTTGCTGTACTTTAGTGAGTGATATAAGAGAAATCACAGAATCATAGAACATCTTGAGTTGGAAGGGACCCACAATGATCATCAAAGTCCAACTCCCAGCCCTGCACAGGACAACCTCAACAGTCACACCGTGTGCCCGAGAGTCCACAAGTTTCTTCAACTCTATCAGGTTTGACCATGACCACTTCCCTGGGGAGTGTATTCCAGTGCCCAACCACCGAAGATATTCTTCTTAACGGTATTTTTAGGTTCCAGGCATAAAATACAGCAGAACTTTTTTAGGGCTAGCTCTTCAATCTGCAGGTTACATAGACTACTCAAATCTAAGATCTAAAATATTTGTACCTAGTCTACCAACACTAGCACCTTAAGACTTTCTCTATCTAGATCAGAAGGGGAAGAAGCACAAAAAGAAATGTTTGACATTTTATTAGATTAAGTCAAGCTACAGACAGACAGAGTTCTGGCATTTTAATCCCAAACACACTGTTTGTTTTAGTATAAAAAGCTCACTATAGACAGTTCTACTGACTAAAGTAACAGTACACTTTAGATACAGTGCATAAAACATCAGTTTATTAAGGATCTATAAAAGTGACTTCTGTGTCACAGGCCAATGCTGATAGAATCACCTTTTCATCAAGCTGAAGTGAACAAGTGTCACCCAGCACCTGTATAAAGAAGTACCAGCAGCTGATGACTCAGAGGACACTTAGCATCAGTGATAAGCTAAAGAATATGAACCAGAGACTGGGAACATTCTTAACCAGTGCAACACGTTCCATGCTGGCAGCATGTGAACACACTTCAGTCACCGTGTTGCTTCTCTGGTTTCTCCCTACTCTCACAGGCCTAGTGGGACGGAAGCCTCTCTGCAAAAAAACATCCAAACACACTTTGCTTAGCTGTGAGATTAACTGAACTGAGCTGGGTTGTTGCTTAAGACAAATGTGTGTCCTGAGTTCAGATTCAATAGACAAAAAACTACAGAGAAACTACCACTAAGAGTTACAAGTTCAGAGAGTAATTGATGGGACTCACAGACTGATGCTGTATGGGGCAGAATGCCTGAAGAAATTTGTGTATTTCTGTCAGATTTATCTGTCTAGAAAAAGTGAGAGTAAAGACAACCAGTACTGGTACAGAGCACTGCTAGAACATGAAAAGAGGAATGAAGATGGCAACATAAAGAGCTATAGAAAAGCTCATGGGGAACTTGACTGACCAATCTATGCTGTGCCTTGACCCTGGCCAGGATGTATTTTTCAAGTATATTTGCTCAGCTTAGCACAAGTAAACAGGTTTGAAACTGCATGAGGGCCCAAAGCCAACCTTCTGGAGAACCTCTGGTAGAATGTGGCCAGCCAAAAGCTTTAATGCCAACTTCATTTTCACTGGTGTTAAACTGATAGAATTGAAAACAAAACTTAACTGTCTGCCAAGGCTCATCCACAGAAAGCAAAAATAAATAGGATGGCAACACGGGGATGCTCACGAGGACACTCCACAGTAAAATCTGAAAATCCCTTATATATTTAGAAACCTTAGCATCTTCCTCAAGCAGAAGTCTCTCAGTTTGAGGAAGCGTTTTCATATGCAAGAGTTGGTAGGGTCATACTCTTACTGGATCTTGTAAATATGAAAGAGGCCTACAAGGTAAATCTTCAAATGTAAGGATAGCTACACAAGGTCAGGCACCTGCCCAAAGATGGTACACAATAAGCATTGTTCCTTTCTAAAAGCATACAGTCTAATTTGGAAATAATGAATATCTAAAATCAGTGCATTTCAGCACAAAAACAACAGGTTTTATAAACAGCAATGTATTTCAAATAAAGTAAAAAGGTGACGAAATAAATAAATCAATGTCCAATCTCACAAAATATGCTGTATTTGAGATTGTCAGAGGAAAGCAACAATCACAGTATACTACCACTGACTCTTGGCTCATAGCAAAACTATTGAGAAGACCAGTGCTCTGTCTGTAGACTGGTGATAGTTCCACAGGTTGCATGTTATGAATGAAATAACCAGCACTTACTGTAATTTCTCTATTATTATCCAAGTAACTTAAAGCACTGAAAAGAACACTGCACACCATTTCAAGGAATATGCAATTTTTTCAGAATTCCCTACTTTCACTTCAGCAAGCTACACTTTGAAGACTAGACTAAATCTCTACTTGGTGCAGTATATTAATTTCATAAATATCTAAGGATGAAATTTTGTAAAATATACTCTGATTACACGAAAGGACTATCTGTTTCCATGCTTTCAAGTGGGAGGTGAAGAAAGCACATTCAACTGTCTGAGACAGATGACAAGCATTGTTCACAAACGTACCGGACCAGAAAGAAACACGCACATACCTTTATTGTTTCCTGGAAGCATTCTTATGTGCTGGTTTTGTTCTGTGTAAAGCTGAAAGACAATGTGACCCCACTGATCTCTCAAAGAGATCTTGATTTTTTTCAGATGAATGAACAAATCAATTTCCTTTTAACAAAGAGGTAATTTAACTAGTCAGCACTCCTTCAAAGCAACACATTCATTTAAGGTCTAAACACAGAATCTGGGAGATCATTGTGTGTCTAAAATGAGATGGATTCCTGTAACAAAGTATGTTTTCTACACAGTATTTCAGAAGCATTTTACAACATTTCTGGGAGAAAACTTCAGGAACTATTTAACTCTTTTTAGTCCAAGAGGTATGCACGCTGCTTATCATGGTGCGGACTTCCCACAATCTCAAGAGTCATCATTGCTACCTAGGAATGAGCCATTCAGGTAACTGCAGTGACAAGGATCATCACTTGCATCTTGTATACACCAGAAAATTAGGAGAACTGCAACTGCTGACTTCTGACAAAATGTTTAATATACCCCCCAGCAAAATTCTGACTTTGGCAGGGAAATGGCGAAAGATATATTGGATCTAATCTAAAATTAATTTAAACAAACACATAACTTGAATAAGTATTTTTAACTTTTGCCACAACACCTTGACTGAAATATTTGGCTGGTTTTTCCACTGCATGCAAACAGTTTAACAATTTACATAAAGGCCATGGATAACAAAGTTTAATTATAGTATGTCATACACAGTCTGTATTTAGGAAGATTATTCTTGACACCAGTGTAATTACAATGAAACACAACCTTGTTGTATGATAATGATTTTTGGCTTCAACATGAGTATCAAGCCAAAAAAAACCAGAGAGAGAATAAAGATTTTAAAGAAATCCAATATTACCTGAGCTTGAATCACCAAAGGGTTTGTACTGGAAAGAACCTTTAAAGATCAAAACATCCAACCCTTCTGTCACGGGCAGGGATATCTTTCAGTAGACCAGGGTGCTCAAAGTCCTGTCCAACCTGACCTTGCACATTTCTAATCATAGGGCATCCACAACTTTGGAGAACCTGTTTCAGTGCCTCGCCACCCTCACCCTAAAATATTTCTTCCTTATGTCAAATCTACTTCTTTCTGTTTAAAATCAATGTCTCTTGCCTTGCCAAAACTGGCCTTGGTAAAAAGTCTGTATCTTTTTTACAGAACCCCCTTTAATTATTGAAACGCTGCAACAAGGTCTCCCCAGAGCCTCGTCTACTCTGGGCTGAACAATTCCAACCCTTCTAGCATTTCTTCATAGCAGAGGTGTTTCAGGCCTCTAACACTTTTGTGACAGTCCTCTGGACTCACTCCAACAGGTCCATTCTTGTACTGGGACCCCGGAGCTGGACACAGTGCTCCCAGTGGCACCTCACAAGAGCAGAGTTGAGCTGAGGAGGGTAACCTCCCTTGACCTGCTGGCCATGCAGTTCTATTAGGCCTTCTATCAGCTCTCCTACTAACATAATCAACATACCTAGGGACTGATGCAGACACTATTACAATACAAATGACTGCTGTTCTTTGTAGAGCTGTAGAACTGACTAGTACTGACCTTTCCCATGTAAGGCAAGGAAAGGAAGAAGGAGAAATGCAAGGTACCAGAGTCACTTACTTTGCAAAATCTGACCCATTTGGCATCAGACTTACATGAAACAGAACATTATACAGGCTTAATGTTAGAAAGATTTTCAAGAACCAGTCTGAAAAAAATACTCTGTTTTATCCAAGTAGTAAAATCTTTATTACTTTAATTGAGAAGTTCTTCAACTATTTCCATGAAGCTTTCACCAGAAGTAACTGTACAGACACTGGGATCATAAGTAATTGTACAGACACTGTGCCTGATGTTTAGAACTTTCCCTGTGATCACATCCACAGGTCATGCTGAAGCTGGACAGAGAAGACAGTAACAGCAGTTATGCCTTTCTCCTGTGCTCTCACTATTCCTGCTGGCAATCTGATAAAACAGTGGAAAAAGAGCAGCAGAAGTAACAAGCCTGGCTGGATTGCCAGGAGCAACAAAAATGCAGGAAACAAGGGAAAACAGTTTGCAGAAGGTTGAAAACAGAAAGGAGAAAGGACTCTACAAAAATTTCATCATCCATGGGCCATTGTCATGCAAGACAAATAAGGCAAAACTAGTAGATGTTTATTTTAACTAAAGGACATCTTAATAATGGGCCTACACAAGTAGGTGAATTGTGATTATCCTGACCAAACATTCCTTATTCTGGCATTTTTTTATTTGTAGGAAATGGTGGAGGCTGCATAAGACTCTTATGATTATTTATTTTCTGCTGCATCTTTCTAAATTAGTATGTACCCATACTACTTGTCAATACAATGCTCCCTCCAGTCAGGACAATGAAGTTTCCTTCAGAAACAAAGAGAATATAAACTAACAATTAATATTGCTACCCTTCCTGACATCCAAGCTTAAGGAAAAACAAATGCTATAATGTGCTTTAAAATTAGTATTTATATTAAAAATCTAAGCCATAAGCAAAGAAAGCAGATGTTCTATGATAGAAATAAAATAATTTTAAATTTTACTTTTTCTCTGTTCTTTTCACAGCTAATATTGATGAGAAGTTTGGGAGCATCAGGTGGGGAGTTTTCTGCTCACTCCTGCCTGGCATAAACTTCATCTCACATGTCCAAAGAATATTGGTGAACACAGACGTAATTGTTTTTTTTAATCATTCTTTTAGAAGTCTTGTTACATTTGTCTCTTACAGTCTTTCTTAAATAGCAAACTTTGATATAAACCCCATTCTTTATATTCTGAACCACAACATCCAGGTCACCAGATTCTCACATCTTGTGTCTGCTGGAACATTTCACTGTTGCATCCACTGTTTCAATTTCTTATTATGCCCGAAAACAAAAAACTCTCTGTTCATGCAGAAATGTGTCATAACAATAAAAGAGCATCTGTGCTCCAACAAATCCAGTGGTATTTGTACTAAGGCTACCCGGTTTGCAGTAAATTTTCATCTTAAATTACTGCTATACAGTTGTAGAAAGCTAGGAATGGTTTTGTTTTACTGGTTTAGCACACAAACTACATCATACTTCACATAATCAGCCTATATAATCAAATTATTCATCCTTCAAACTATTTCAACTATTTTCAACTTTAACAACAATTTTCATGAGAGTGGATTAAACCAGATCCAGACATCTCTTTGGACATCATCCTGTGGTTACGCTAAAAGCTAAAGGCAGGCAGACAAGAAGGCTGTTCAAAGGTATCTGAGGCAAGATATAATCTCAGCCAAACTTGGTGATCCGAAGCTATTATGTCAAAGCAATGTCTGACCTAGGCAAATGGTTACTTGATACAGCAAAAGATAAAGATGTAGACCAGCAGATTCTAGATGAAAACTAGTGCCCAGATTTGTGAAACAGTCCATGATTTTCCAGAGAAGAAAGAGAGTAAGTTTTTAGGTATTGAGAAGTAAAGAATCCTTGATGGCAGTAAGGGCTCCTATCCCTGTGCTTAAGAAAGTTGAGATTTTATTAATTAGAAAGGATCAGGATGGTGCTGAACTTCTGGCAGAATCTCAGATATCCTCTCCAGAGGAATTCTGTGGAAACACCAAAATGAGTTTAAAATATGTTAAAGACTTGCAGGAGCTGCATTCCTGTTTTATTTAGCTCCTTCTGCATACTACAGACAAACAGTTTTCCTTGACTGCAAACTTAGAAATTGATAGAACTCATTATATTTCCCAAAAGCAGTCAGTCCTATTTATTATAGAAAGAGCTGTAAAAAGCTTAATTAGACAATGAATAATCTGCTAAGGGAAGAAATTTCTTTAGTCCAGCAACTAAGTGATTGATCTTGTCCTGAAATCAGAATTCTTTGGTCAACACTTATATTTACTCATGAGTCCTCTTACTGTTTGCATCCACAGTGTCCAATACTTAAAAAGTTGTAACAGATTGCTAAGAATCCTTTGCTGTTTTTGAAGTTATTTCAGACTGACTTGTAAAAAAATAGTGTCAATCCTCAAAAATAAATCTGAATTTTGCTTAGGAATAAATATCTAAAAATCTAAATCGGGAAAAGACTAGTTTATTCCTACTTTGAAAGAATTTGATTCCTAACAGCAATTCTGTTTCAAGACATTAGCTAAGGCAAGCTGAAGATGATTTTTACTATATACATACTCGAACATTATTAATGATAGCTAGATAATTGAATTATCGAATTTACCATTTCTACTATTAAGATTTCAACATTTTAATGATTAATACAATTTATTGTGTGCTATCATGAAACAGCTTCAAATCTGGTCTGCAGCCAAATTTCTATGTTTTAGACTTCACAAATATAAAATCAAACAGACAATATATAACTTCAGTTCTTTTAAAAGTTCATTGTTACCAATATATGCATTTTTATTTCCATTTTGTTTTCAAGTATTGTAAACATAATAATGGCTATACCGGGTCAGATACTTCTCATCTAATTCCTTGTCCAGAGAGTTAACAGCAGAGTGTACCAATGAAAAGTACAAAAACTGGGCAAGAACAGATGGATATTTTTACACAACCCTCTCCCAGTCTCCAGCAATCTACCACTGGATGAATTTTTGAGGTAGATATGCTAAGTTTATAGGAATAACCTGTAATGCATTTTTCTTCCACTATGTTGCTCAAAACCTCCCCAAATCTATGGAAAATTTTAACAGCCAGAGCATCCTGAAATTTCACAGCTTAATTATTCATTGTGCAGAAATACCTAGTTTTAACCGGCAATTTGTTAAATTTAATTTTAACTGTCTACAAGAACTGAGGGGTAGACAGCAAAGAAACTTTTCATATTTGCTGTCTCCAATCCACTTGTGATTTTAGAGATTTCTATCATATCACCTCTTATAGGTGACCACCCTTGTCATACCAATCTTTTGCTCTTTTAGAGATTGATTATCCCTAATTCTGAAGAAGTGGATTATGTGTTCTTTTTAGGATGATTTCTGCTGTTTCTGATCTATATCCAATGCCACTAATACCTTTTTAATTTAGGACATGCAAAGTGCACGGATTCACATCATGGCAGTACAGCCTCCATTTTGACACTTCATTTATTTTTTGGAGTGGTACTAAGGACTAAGCTAATTTTCTTCAGAGTTTTTAATATAACCTCGGTATCTTGTTTTTGAACTGTAATAATTAGGAGAATAATATTCTATATAAATTTAGGACCCATTTTCTCCCCAACCATGTGACTCTTTCACCTTTAGCTATATTGAGTTTTATATCCACCACTGTGTCTTATAAAATCCTTTTGCAGTGGGCACTGTTTGTAGTCTAGAGACCATCGCCTAACTAATTACCATCTCTTCCATATTATTGTCCTCACATTCAACAGCAGAGGTCCTAGCACTGATCTATCTGGGACTCTATCAGTAACTCTATCAGTAACCACTGTGAAAATTATCTCTTTATTTCTATCCATAACCATAACCATCTTTAAACCAGTGACTTCTGCATGCAATGGACCCCTGCTCTTTCCCAAAGCTGTTTGGATTCTTTAAGACTTCTAAGTAAGGGATCATGTGATATGCCACTTGAAAATTCAACCAGATTATAACAAATGTATTTTGCCAATTTCCTCGAAGAACTTCAGTATGTTTGTGAGATCAGACTTTCCCTTATGGTACTACATTGACTGATCCTCAGGACTTCACATTTATTGACAGGTCTGCTAATTATTACATCATTTCTACTAATATTCCAGGAGCAGGCATCTTGCTTAAGTCATTTGCTGTTCAACAAGCCTGTCTTGGAATATTTTAAAAATTGCATCATGTTAACCCACCTCCAATAATCTGTCACAAAGTTAGTTATTAAGAGAGAGGTTAAATATGACAAATGCAGGGGGGGTTACACAGTTTTAATTAACAAAGAGTTCCAAGGAAAATCATATTTGCAGTGAAAAAATAATCTGAAACAGAATTTCCGTAACTTCTCCACAAGATTTGACACAGATTGTCAGTTCTGAGATTAGACCTACAAAATCAGACCCTATCTCTCATCATGAAGTAAATGATAAAATAAAGGGATGGTGTCTATGCTAATCTCCTTTTACCTTGCTTGATTCAGCCAGAATGCAGGAAACCTTTAAAGCACATCTAAAATATTTTTTGCATAAGATAGAATAGTGATATTCTGTCTTTTAAGAATGTTGATTTATTTTAGACTTCCCTCCCCGTTTTCTCATGAAAGAACTCTTTTTCTGGGAGATGCTGAATTAATTGTGAAGGAAAGACTACAGCCAGATGCTACAAAAGAGAGAGGAAAGCATAAGCAGTCTTAGGAGTCTTTTCTCATACTCTGGTAACATTCAAGGTATCACATATGCAAACCTTGCTTCTCTTTAATCATCTCTACTTCATTGCAACAACAAATAAAAGGAAACTTCCTCCCAAAATTGCCCCTCTTCCACCAGTTTCCTTGTTCCCATGTTCTCCTGTAGTCTGTAAAGCTTGCCACTCTCTTTACTGCTCTTCACTTCATGTTTCCTGGGGAAGAAAAAGGAGACACCTCACAGAAAGCCCTTACATAGCCAAAACACACCTGAAAAATTTCACTGGTCTTCCCAATATGAAGAAAATTTCTCTATTCAGAAACAGATTTAAGCATTCAACACTATTTATACAGTTTAATATCTCAGTCAGAAAATATTTCACTTCTTATACTTTAAACCAGAACACTGCAGTCTGAAAAAAGGTAATCATTATAAAAAGATTTAGATTGTAATTGACAGTTACACTGGACTGTCACAGAACCAGATCACCTGAGGTACCAGATTTAAGCCTGTTCAATATCAGATTGCCACAGTAATCCTCCCCTCCTGAGCAAAAAGCCTTTGGCTTGCTATCCAGTACCCAAGATCCTCTCACGCCTTTTCCACTCATTGACCTTTGTGTACTGCCCACATTTTCGTAGGGTGTTTCTGTTGTTTGGGTTTTTTTAATGGAAAACTGCTGCCTTACCTTTTTTTACAGTTACTGTGCCAGCAAGTGTTCTGAAAAGCAGCATTCACTAGACTTACATTCCTTTTGTTTCTAATACTGCTTGCTCACCACACCATCTACTATCAAAATACATAACGTGGAGTTCGCACAGTTTATGTTCATCACTGCCTCTGTTCCTTCCACATCTGCTTCATAGAGTTCCCAGAGTCATAAGAAAAGAATGACTGAGAGTGCTGAAGCACAGCTACCTTACCCGTGGATCCAGTACTTCTGGTTAGGTAAGGTGACTTTTTGGACCTCTGTGTCCCTTATTTGCTGCTACATTAGACAGGGAGGTCCTGCAGAACAGAAAGATCCAGGACAGCCGCCTGACATGGGAGGTGTCAGTGACACTGCACAGGAGGTTCTCAGCCAGTGCTATTTCCGAATGCCGCTCACAAAGTCACAGAGGACATCTGCACATGGGCTTTCCCTGCTCTGGTGCTGCTGGGACTGGGACATGCATTCCCTTCCTGCTGCCTCCATAGCTAGGCATGCCTCCTCATATGAGGGAAGAGTAATTTTGACCAAACCTGGCTGCAAAACAATGACAGCAGATATCCAGCCCAAGATGGTGCATGGCCACTTGAGACTCTGGAATCCAGCCTGCTGATGTAAAAGAGCTGGTTTACTGCTGTCTGTTAAGTCACTGTGTCTCTTTCAGCTTGACGAGCCCATTCAGCTTCCTCTACCGTGACTCATAAAGCAGTTCTTACATAGCCTGACCTATGCCTAGGAATAGTTCAATCATCAATCCAGCATTTACTAAGTACTGGCAAACTTATATTTGGCTGTCTGAAAATGAGACAGAAATCCACTGGGGTAAGGTCCAAGAATACAGTTTGTTAAAAGAAAAATCCCACTGCCAGTTGCAGAGATTTGCGGAAGCAGAGACAAGCAGTGGTAGACGAGACATAAGCTGGGGGAACCAGCTGTATCAGTCTCAGCACTTTGCAGAGTTGTGATGCTCAGGAATGCCTTGGTGACTGCCTTATGAAAAACCTGCTCCAGTGCCAATGTAACACGCAGGCACTTATTTAAGAATAGTTCTTCCTGCTTGTAAAGTAAAAGGCAGCACAAGAGAATGTTCCCTACCCCCACTCTCTGCCAGAAGAAAAGCCACAAAAAAGTGCATTTCTTTTCCCCTACATTTCTTATTCTTTTCTTGGGTTGTTCTCCTCCCCAGGGCCCAATTCCCTGACCAGATCAGTGTGAAACCTCTATCAGACTTCCCTGAAAGCTTCAGAAATTATACAGTAATTTTTATAGTTACAATGAAGCATGCACTTAGCAAGCTGGAAATCTGCCTCCAGTATCTTTTTATGACACTAATGTTGTTTGAGAAACTTACGCTGTAGTTTCTAAAGTGGTTTTAATTGACACCAGCGCTGATACTGCCCTTTTTGTTTCTGATCCACCCCTTCTGTTCATCCATATTTCCACAATTTCCCTTGTTGGGGTTTTTTTTCTGACTGCACAGAGAAGCAGAATAGATCTAATTCAGATCAATTCCCTCTTCTGGGTTTTCTTCCTGGATGCTGATGGTCCAAACAGCCAGAGCATGGCAGCAGCAATAGGGAGGCAGGACTATTTGTACCAGTGCATACTGTATGGAGTGGAAATACTTTCCAAACAGTGTTCATTCATACTGAAGTGCAGACAGAGGCAGAAACATCACCAATGTGCAAACTGTGCAAAGCCCACAGTTGTTTGGGTGCTAGAGGCAAGGCAGTACCACTGCATTAGCTAAAATCAAAACAGTTTTCATGAAATTTCTTTTGTAGTCCAGCATTCTTTTATCAGCTATTACCATGACAGTGGCCATACACTCAGAAAGGGATAGTGGATGAAGCATGGACTAGAAGATGTTGCTGGCTGGAGTGGGAGACTGCAGATACAGAGCAGGCGTCACAGTACCGAAGGCAGCACTGGCTGCTGCAAACTGCACCTAAGCTTGCAATAACCCATGTTGGGCAGTGTACAAAGGAGTATCAAATTATATCAGGATGCAAACTCACAACAAATAACTGATACAGCAACTTCACCTCAGCCCTTTACAGAAATGTCAGCAAAACAGGTACCCCTGTCTGAGTCCAGTTTTAATTTCACTAAGCAAACCCCCACATGATTGTTAATAGCAGCAGCTGATGCTATTCAGGTGTCTGACACTGGGCAAGCAAGATCTATGTGGAAAGACAACTAAAATTCCTGTCCAATGGGCAGTGAAAGGACAAAGGTGAGCTTGCATTTACTGGAGGGAAAAATCCAAGCTCTGCTACTCTGGCAGTCAAAAAGCAGGTATTGGGGAAAAAGGTTTAGTGTAGCTGCAGAGGCCCAGCAGGACTTCAGTGAGAACAAACTCTTCTAAAACTGACACAAAGCGTTTTGAACAAACACAGCCTTGAAGGGGGGAGCAGTGAAAAATACAACTAATATAGTCCCTCTCCAGTGGCACTTGGGGAAAAAGATGTTTAAAAATCCCTTCCTTCCCCCCTGTATCACTAATCCTGTTGCACCATATTTCATAATAGACTTAAAACTTGCTGGGGAACAGTCCATGGACCTGATTTTCAATTGCTGCTAGATATGAAAAAAAATATATAAAAGTTATCAGTAGGGTTGAAATATTCATTAGAGAATTTAAGTTTTAAGGTTTTCTGAAAATTTAGACAGGCAAGAACAGCTTTAAAAATCTACTCTGGTACCATCCTATGTACTCATACAACATCCTGCACAGCAAGAAGGGTATTCTAATTGCACTAAACTAATCTCTAGAAAATACAAAAGGGGAAAAAAAGCAATAGACAAGAAATGAGAGAAATGGAACACTATTTCTTACAATGTAAAGTAAGAAGTATCTCTGAAGCAAGCATCTAACAGCCTAAATACCAGCCATGACTAACAATATATAGTAATCAAAATATACCTCTATAAAGAGAGGAAATAAATATAAGAGACTCTCTTTTCAAATCGTGGTTTGTGTGAAAATCTATTGTGTTGCAACAGAAAGGCATAAGGCTGGAATGTTCCAGGAAACAGGGATGATGGAACCACCTACTCTAAAAGGCATATAATCCACCTATGCAACAGCTTGCTCATTTTTTCAGAATGTAATCAAGTGTCTGCATGACATGGAAATCTTATTTCCTTAATCAATTAGAATGGCAAACTGTATATGAAAAAGCCAAAACTTTACATTTTGCAGCCTCATATCTCATTGAATCCATTTTGAAAACAGAATACTGCTCTCATATCTTCAACTCTATGTGCATAGATTTTAAAGCCACTTTCATTTCACAGAATGTAGCACATTTAAATAAAAATGATTTGTTGCCCCTCAGCTGTAGGGAACTGGGGCCACAACATACAATTATTGCATCAGAACATTTCTTGTGTGCCCTCAGCTGTTTGGATGCAGCAGCTGGGTGGGCAGTTTAGAAAGAGAACAGGAATCATCAAATAGAGTTACAGTAAGCAGGCTCAGGCAGTACTGGGGAAAATAAGAGTATACAATAGCTAAAGCAAGGCATGATTAGGGTGGACTGTCTGGCTTTTAGGAATGTGAAAGGATTTAGTTTCACAGTAAGCCATGGGCAGACAGTTTCAAGAACATTTTTCTGTTCAAAGTTCACACTGAGGTTTTATGTTTCAAAAAGAAACGTTTTTGAACACGTCCATTTAGCACTAACCCAGTCTGCTTTGATCTGAATGTCATCATTCCTTTGAAGAAGCTAAAACATGCTGAAGACTCACAGAAAATACTGTTTGGTTTTGCTAGAAATTGTATTATTCATACAGAAGTTATTCCCGAAAAAAACAAGTTATTTTGGGGTTTAGGATTTCTTCCCTTGCACTCGTGAGTAGATTCTAAAATCGAGAACCATTGTGTATTTCCAAAATAACGAAGGACATAATCATCAGTAACTCTTGGTAGTAATGACCATTAGGGTCATAATGGTAGTAATAGGTAGTAATGAACATTAGGGTAGTAATGGCTACCCTAATACCACAACCTAACAAAACTGACATTAATTCAGTATACTTTTCAGGTTTGTGACTAATTAAAGAGAAACTTGATTCATTATCTTAGTAGAAAACTATACAAATGGCTAAAAGAAGGGGGGGAGGGATAAAAAACTTAACCAATCATCTTCTTAAGGACTTATTTAAAAACTCTGGTTCTCCATACTGATTCCTTACTCATATATATATGCAGCAAAAAATCAACAGGATTTCTGAATGAACTTAATAGGTATTTCCATGAAACAAAGACCAAATCAAGAGGCAACTTAGATCACATTTACAGTAAAATTATGTGACTGTTTTATTCAGGTTTGCACACTTTACATTGCAAATACATCCAGAGTAACAAAGACTAAACTCTCCAAATTATCTCTTTTTAATTAAATATTAAAACAAAGTATTTTATACTAGAACCTGGTGCCTAACTCCTATTCCAGACAAGTGAATGTAATTTTCTATTCCTTTATTAAGTAAATAGTTATAAACCTCAGGCAGCTTACTTATGAGAAAGTCTGAATTTATGAATTCTGGGGGGAAAAAAACCCAAACAAACCACCCAAAAAACCTCAACAAACAAATAAAAAACAGAATAAGCCTGTATTCCAATTCCAATTATTAATTTATTTCATTGCCCGAAAGAATGCACAAGTAATTGGACTACTTCTGCACAGTAAGCCATATCACAGAAAAAAACCCCTTAACATACAACACTCTGGAAAAAAGACCTCATTAAGGATTAGTCTATTTCATGACAGACACGTGGTAATTCAAAGCATTAAACTGATTACTTAAAATCTTTGAGTATGCAGAAGTCAGGTTAAAAAACAGGGTCTGAGCCATATAGTACAATTTATTTAAGACAACAATATTGTTCTACAGAACTCCACAGCTCTCTGGGCCAAACACATCAGCTGGGTCAGAACCAGTTGTACGTGGAGGAGGGAGAAAACAGTTGTGCAACCATATCATGAGATATGGAGCAAGCACTTATTTACATTTGAAGGAACCTCTGGAGGTCAACAGCTTCTATCCTTTACTCAAAGCAGTCTTCAGAGCTTCAAAGGCTGCTCAATGCTGTTCTCAATTAAGTTCAGAGTATCTCCAGGTATGGAGATACCGCAGCCTCTTCAGACTATTTATCCCAACATCTGACCCCCCCCAATAATGCTAATCTTTCCTGTCTAGCTGAAACATCCCTTGTTAGAACTTTCTGTTGTCTCTAGTCCTGTCACCCAGCTCCTCCAAGAAGAATCTGGTTCTGTCTTTTCTGTACCCTCCCATTAACTGGAAACAAGATCCACTGCCCTAGTCTTCTTTGAACACTGAGAACACCCAGCTCCTCCAGTTTCTCTTTTTACATTATGTGCTTCTGTACCCTAATTGTCCTGGCCGTCTTCCTCTAGACCTGCTTCAGAATGTCAGCATCTCTCCTACACCAAGGAGCACAAAACTAGACATTGTTTTTGATGCCATCACACAAATGTCAAGCTGACAGAAATACTCACTTCTCTTAGCTACTGACTTCATTCTTGCTCAAAGGTACTTTGCTGACTCACATTCAACTTGGTGTCCACCAGCAAAGCCATGTCATTTGCTGCAATGTTGCTCTCTAGCCATTGGTTCCCAACCTGTACTACTGTGTAGAGTTATTCTGTTTCTATGTTCAGATTCTGCTGAACACCGTGAGGTTTGTGTCAGCCCATTTCTCCAGCCTGCCAAGGTCTCCCAGAGGAGCAGCCCTGCCCTCCAGCCCACACAACCTGGTGTCATCAACAAGCTTGCTGACGGTGCATTCCATCACCTCATCCAGGTAGTTAATTAAGATTATAAATGCAAAGCTGCACTATTTAATTTTACTGAATACTAATTATCATGTTCTGAAAAGAATAAAGGACTTCCATGCAGTTTAATTTTAACTAATTAACAGGGTGGTAAATGGGATGTTACAAAGAACTTGTACTTCAACACACAAGTAAGTCACCAAATAAAGCCTCTTCAGTATTTTTTTTTTAATGGGCAGTTTGCACTTGGTGACTCATTGAAATAGATCCAATGAAAGATTTCTCTCCAACACATCCTTCTAAATATGGAGACTACACAAAGTATCTGTGTCAGTGACTCTCAAGATGTCTGGGAAAAGGGCCTAAATTAAAAGCCATTGTATATTTATACTGCAATAAGCTACAGAGCCATTAGTAATGTCTCAGTACTGCAGGCTGCGTACTTCCATATACAAACTCGCAGAAAATGCAAGTAACAGAAATTCTTTCATAAAGAACAAATGATTTTTCTTAGACTATTTAACTCACAATGCTTCATAGACCTAGATTATTTGCTAGTACAATTTTGCAGTAGGCCTATTTCTACAGAATAAATGTGCCACATCATTGCTGAAGAACTGTGTTCTGCTACCATGAAGTCTGCTATACAGCTGGGTCTCAAGATTTGATCTTTAAAATATCAAAATCCTCAACTTATGCGTATATAGATAATTTCAACTATTCAGCAAACATGAATGAACCTGCATCAGTCAATGAAGTTCTTGAAGTGTTAAAACATATAACCTGCATTATTAGTACAGCTGGAACTTTGGTCTTCATAGTTTAGTAGGTACATACTTCTGCAGTTTCTTCATGACCTGGATTAAATTCACCATTTTTCATTCAGAGATTAACAAGAAATTTTCTGGGCTCTACTCTGCCAGAACATTTCTACATGTCCATCTGTAGTCTTTCAACATAGTAGAGATAATCAGAGATGAATATATTCGCTTGTCCCTCAGCTTTTCAGAGATCTACAACACAACAGAGCCACTAGGATTAAAAAAATAAAAAAGCTAAAAAGATGACAATTTTGCAAATATTTTACACAGGCAAGAAATAAGTAATAATTTTTTTCTTAATAAGAGAAAGAATACTTCAAGGGAAAATTCTATTGCAACAGCATTTACAGGTTGCTACTGTCAAAAATTAGTCCTGATGTATGCATCCAGCCTTGCAGATATCTTACACACATAGTAGCTAATAGAAATACAAAGGAAAACACACAATTGCATAGCACAGCAGTACAGTAACAGTCAAACCCTTAGTACAGAGAACAGTTCATTAATAAACTACAATTGTCCTGAAATTCCTATTCTTAAGTCCACAATAAATTTTAACAGAACCAGTATTTGATGTATTTTATTTGCAAAAATAAACCAAGTATGTATCATGACTTTTTCTCATCATTTTTCAGCTATTTCTCCAAAGGCCGGTTCATAACAGGAAATATTCCAATTATCATCATCAGTGCTTCATCTGAGCATCCTAAAAACATTTACTGTTTTTTTTTAAATACAGTTAGTTTTGAGTTTCTACACAACTGTTTTGATAAAAATAAGCCATTTGTAACTTTGCCTTCAAAATTCCTATTAGAAATCCATTTGAAATAATAGGGCAGGGGGGCATTACTTACCCAACTAACATCTGTGGAACCTCCCTGAAGCAGAAAACTTAAGTAGACTCAAACTAATAAATATATAAAATACAATTTTCTCCTCTTAAGTTATTTCATTTGTAGCAATTTATGACCAGAGCCAAAACCAGTTGCACACAAACAGGACACAATGTTCCTACCATCTCTTAAAGTACCTGCTGTAAGAACAAGCAGGGCCCGTTTAAAAGCAGAATTATATTTATAAACTAGAAAAATCTAATTATTTTCTGTGATAAAATCCAAGAAAAGTGATCATCAGGTGAAGTACTTGGGACAGAGAATCAGTTTCCAACTTATGTACATTTAATCACAACTGATCAGAGACTATATAAACCAGCCAAGAAATATGCCATTAGTGCATATATAATTAGTATTATACCTACTAACTTTAAGTATATTTTCCCCAAAAAAGCTTTGAAATCTCCAGAACTGTATCTTTCCTCAAGGAAGGTGGGGATAGGAGGGGGGAAAGTGAGCGATTACTAACACCCCTATAAGATGTTTTACAAAAGTCATTATTTTAATTAAGACAATTACCACACAATTAAACTGTGTAAGAATTTTTACAATTAGCCACAATCATTTTAACCGCTTTTCCACTAAGTTATATCACAGGCTACCCCTAGTTGACATCATCTCAACCAAAACCCCCAGGTTCTTTTCTGGCAGGCAGCTTCCCAGCTGCTCAGCCCAAGCCTGTAGTGTTCCATAGGGTTGTTGTGACCCAAGGGCAGGATCCAGCACTCGGCCTTGTTGAATCTCATACCGTTGGCCTCAGCCCATCAATCCAGCCTGTCCAGATCTCGCTGCAGAGCCTTCCTGACCTCCAGCAGATCAACATTGCCACCCAACTTGGCGTGTCAGCAAACTGACTGAGGGTGCACTGGATCCCCTCTTCCACATCATCAATAAAGTTATTCAATAGGACTGGCCCCAATACTGAGCCTTGGGGAACACCACTAGTGACCAGCCACCAGCTGGATGTAACTCTATTCACCATCACTCTCTGAGCCTGGACATTCAGATGGTTTTTTTTTGCCCAGAGAACAGTATGCCAATGCAAACAGTTTCTCCAGGAGAATGTGTGGGAAATGGTGTCAAAGGCTTTACTGACATCTAGGTAGATAACTTCTGCAGCCTTTTGCTCATCCACTAGGCAGATCACTCTGTCATAAAAGATCAGCTTGGTCAAGCAGGACCTGGCTTACACAAACCCATGCTGGCTGGGCCTGATCCCCAGGTTGTCCTGTATGAACCACGTGATGGCTCTTAAGATGACCTGGTCCATGACATTCCCTGGCCCTGAGGTCAGACTGACAGGCCTGCAGTTCCCCAGATCCTCCTTCTAGATGAGTGTCACATTGCTAACCTCTAGTCACCTGGGGCCTCCACCATTAACCAGGATTGCTGGTAAATGATGGAAAGTGGCTCAGTGAGCACTTCTGCCAGTGCCATCAGTACCCTTGGGTGGATGCCACCCAGCCTCATAGACTTGTGAGTGTGTCAGTGGCATAGAAGGTCTCTGACCCTTTCCCTTTGGATTACAGGGCCTTCATTCTGCTCCTCATCTCTTTATTCCAGCTCAGGGGGCTAGGTACCCAGAGAATAGCTGGTCATGCTATTAAAAACTTAGGAAAAGAAGGCGTTAAATACCTCAGCCTCTTTCCTCATCTTTTGTCACTTTGTTTGCCCTCTCATCCAATAAAGGATGGGGATTCTCCTAGGCCTTCCTTTTGTTACCGGTGTATTAACAGAAACACTTTTTATCACTTTTTTTCGGCAGTAGCCAGATTAAGTTCTAATTGGCCCTTCCAATTTTCTCCCTGCATAACCTCACAATATCCTTGTAGTCCTCCTGAGCTGCTGGCCCCTTCTTCCAGAGGCCATAGACTCTCCTATTTTTCCTGATTTCAAACCAGAACACTCTGTTCAGTCAGGCTGGTCTTCTTTCCCGACAGTTCTTCTTTAGGCACATGGGGACAGCTCACTTCTGCCCTTCTAGGATTTCCTTCTTCAAAAATGTCTATCCTTCCTGGACTTCTCTCCCTTTCAGGAATGCCCCCCAAAAGTTTGTCAACCAGTCTCCTCAATATGCCGGTCTGCCCTCCAGAAGCCCAAGGTAATAACTCTGCTGACTCCCTCCTTACTTGTGCAAGAATTGAAAACTCTTATTTCACAATCACTGTGCCCAAGACAGCCCCCAGTCATCGCATCACCCACAAGTGCTTCTCTGTTTGTGAACAGTAAGTCCAGTAGGGCACCTTCCCTAGCTGGCTTACTCGCCAACTGTGTCAGGAAGTTCTCTTCCAGACAGGTAAAACTTCTCACAGCTGCTCAGAGAATATTTTGTCTGCTTCTGCAACCTGGCTAGATGTAACAGACTCCCAAACAGGATATCTGCACTGTTGGTCTTACTCCTGATTCTTACCCATAAACAACCCCATTGGCACCATAATTAAGCTCTAGACAATCCAAATATTCCCTAAAACACAGGGCTATTCCACCGGCTCTCCTTCCTTGCCTATCCCTTCTGAAGAGTTTACAGCCATCCAGTGCAGCCCTCCAGCTGTGAGTCATCACACAATGACCATGTTTCCGTAGTGGCAATTATATCATAGTTTTCCTGCTGCACAATGGCTTCCAGCTCCTCCTGTTTGTTGCCCGTCCTGCGTGCACTGGAGCAGAAGCACTTCAGTCAGGCTACTTATACCTCCACCTTTTTTGAGGAAGAAGTCCTAATTCCTGTATGACCAATCTCAGATGCTTCTGTGGTTTCTAACACGTAGATAACCACTGGTCTTTGCTGCCACATGGATCTCCACCTCCTATCTTCACTGAAATGGAAGATCAAAGGACATCACTAGCACACTACCCTCAAACATGGGTGTGCTTCCCCCAGGCTTATGTCTAGTGAGCCTGGTTTTATCGGCTTCCCCCTTCAAATCTAGTTTAAAGTTTTTCTAATGAGCCCTTCTAACCCCTGTGCAAAGATCCTTTTCTCCCTTTGAGATAGGTGTACACTGTCTGTTGCCAGCAGGCCTGGTGTCATGTAAACAAACCCATGATTAAACCCCCCAAAATTCTGCCAGTGACACTAGGCTTGGAGCCAGGAATTGATCAGCTGGCTCTTCCTGTTCTTTCCCTCATTATTCCCTGCAACTGGAAGAATAGAGAAGCACACTACTTGTGATGCTGATTCCTCAACAAAGGCCCTGAAGTTTCTCTTCCTTGCCCTCATACTTGTTGCAACTTCATTGCTGCCTATCTGAAAAAAATAAAAAATCAATAATGGATAGGAAACTTTCTCTCCACATCTTTAACCCAGGCCTCAGGGAAGCAGACTTCCCCAGGAAGTGGGTCCTTCTCTTTGAGCCTTCTGTTCCCTTCAGAAGGGAGTCTCCTATGACAACGATCCATCTTTTTTGCCTTGTGGGAGCAGATTTGATGCAGGGTATTGGTAAACTTAACCTCGGCAGCACCAAGCTAGATGAACCATCATCCTTGCTACTTTTTGGTTTCACATGCAGTGGCTCCTAAGTATTATGTGAAGGCATTTGGGAAGGTAAGGCAGTCACATAGGAGACACACCTCTACTGCACTGGGCAGGAACTTGTCACCATCGCCCCTTATCCCTTAAGTCACTGCACTCAGCAGGGCAGAGAGAGCATAAGGAATCTTCCATATCATGTCTACTGCAAGTTCTTCAGATGTGTCAAAAAGGTAATCACAAGCCACTGGGAAACTCCTTTAAATAGGGAAAATCCCCAAGAAATTTAATAAAATTTTCTCCAACATAGAAGCCTGCACATAAAACCTATTCTATACAGAGCTAATAATATAGTGCCTCAGTTGTCACAATGTAATATATAAACTATGCCAAGTGATTGTCAAAGAATAATGTTACTATACTGAAGGTTGTGTGCAAATGTTGATTTCCAGGTGTAAGTTTATGCACAAATACAAAACTTGCTTTTAGAGGATTCATTTTGTCCTCTTGTCTTCCTTGCCAGTACGGAGTTGCATAAGAAAAGTTACAAGAGTAACTTTTCTTTGCAACACTGTCACACAGCTGCTCCATAAAGCCACCTGAGCTAGGAAGGATCCCAAGCACTCAGCCGAGAGATCCTCCTATTTCCCTCCAGTAATCCAGGTACAAACTTTTACCATATTTTAGCTGCAATTATCCTCCAACAAGCAGAGTTCAGAATTTACCTAGTTTAAAATATAAATCTAAAGAAAACCACCAAATGAAAATCTCTCTTGTGCAACTTCAACAAAACCCCTTAAAGAAAATTCGATGATACTAGCAATATTACAAATAAGCTTTAGGTCAAAATAAGTGTTTGCCTTATCTAAAATAGTTAAAAACTCTTGTTTCTTGTCCTGTCAAAACAGGCCCCAGTAAAAAGTCTTTCTTGTGGGCTCCCTTTATATACTGAAAGGTTGCAACAGCATCTCCTCGGAATCCTCTTCTCCAGGGCGAACAACCCCAGCTCTCTCAGCCTTCCTTCACAGGAGAGCTGCACTGTGTTTGTGTCCCTCCTCCAGACCCGCTCCAACAGGTTCATGTCTCTGTGGTACTGAGGGGCCCCAGAGCTGGATGCAGCATTCCAGGTGGGGTCTCTCTCACCAGAGCAGAGTGGAGAGGCAGAATCCCCTCTCTCACCCTGCTGGCCATGCTGCTTTTGATGCAGCCCAGGATACAACTGACTTTCTGGGCTGCAAGTGCAGATTGCCGGCTTATGTCCAGTTTTCCATCCACAAGTACCCTCAAGCCCTCCTCAGCAGGGCTGCTCTCAATCCCTTCACCCCCAGCCTGTATCAATACCAGGAGCTACCCTGACCCAGGTGGGGACCTTGCACTTGGCCTTCCACTGTCATAAACAAAGTATAATTTGTCTGGTTCCAATAACTGTGGAAGACATTTAGCAGGTATGAAGAAAAACAGTAGTTGTTAAACATTAAGTTGACTTCTCTGGCTTGAACTTTTAATGTAAAATGTAATATAATCTTGCATGAAATAACCTTTCCCCCTAAAACTTACACATAAGTGTGATTTCTATAATGCTCCATGGAAAAATATGTGGTATGTATTTTGGAAGGAAGAAAAAAAGAAGTAAAACTCTTGCCTGATGATAATGATGTTGAAAACAGAATTTCCCATATCATTTTGAACATTTCAGAATTTCCACAGGGCTGCTCTTCAAGCAAAACAGATCTCTCTTTGCTGTGTATCATTACCAATTATGCAAACACAGTAATATGATTAGAAACGTAACTGGTTCAGCACACGTATTGGTTAACTCCAGCTTCTCAATTTTCTTTCTTACTGGCATGAGTCACCTTAGCAAAGCTGACAAAACTTCAACAGTGACAACAACAGACAGCAACGTCTAGTTATCAGATTCCAAGGTGAAGTTAATGTACTACTCAGGTAACGGTAACTACATGACATCTGAACAGAAAAAAATAAACAAACAAAAACCCCCAAACAAACAAAAACAAACAAACAAAATCCCTCCAACACCAAAAAACCATAAAAAACCACCCCCAAAAACTTAAAAAAAAACCAAACAAAAATCCAAAACATTACAAAACCTGCTAGCCAAACTAGTTAATGATTAATAAACAAAGCTCCACTACTGGAACAAAAAGAAATGTAGTGATAAGCAATCACAGCAGAGATGTCACAGACCAGGAGTGATAAACTGCTCAGGACAGAATAAATCAACCATAGCGCTAACAAGGTTTTATACAGTGAACAAAGACATAACAACATTTTCTAAAACCGTATCTGTAGTTGTTCCATTGAATAAAAGCTGACAGCTTTAGAAGGCATTCCTTTTCACCCCCAAAAACTTAGTTTTCTTTTAATTTTCTTTAATTTTCTGAAGTGTGTAGGCAGATAGGAACATATAACAGACACATGTAAACTCACATGCAACATGTAACTATGTCCAGGAAATTCCATTTTGTGCAATAAGCCTCATCATGTACTTACATACGTACATACCTAGTCCTATCTAGATGTGTATGGCACAACTGAAAATTAAAGAGACTGCACAAAATTTACTTGCCTAACTTTTGGGTTTTGGCTATTGATATTATTATTATTATAGTGCCACTGTTGCAATTTTTTTTCTTTCTTTTTAAATTGATTTTCATTCATAATACTCTGCTGATGCATATATATATATGACTACAGAGTGCCACTGACATAGTTTAGCCTTTTAGTAGATTTATAGTAATATTGTAATTCAGGAATAATAGACTGCATTATTAAAATATTTTATCCTTTTGATTAAGGACTGAAGTAAAATTTGTTGAAGAAGGAATTGACTGAGTATGGGACCACAGAAACCCTGGGAATTAAAGTTTGCAGAAGCCTCTTCTGTGACTTGTAAAAACGACCACTTACTCTTTCCATGTCCACAAAAAAGAAAAATAAGAAAAAAGTTGCTATAATTTCTACCAATTCAGTTCTCTGTAGACATCTTAATGAAACAAGTCACATGTTCTAAGTAGTTGAAAAACACTGTTGATTTCCTTATGACTAAAGCCTTTTCCCCCCCCAAGCAAGAAGGGTAATTTTCCTCTGTACGCAAGAGAGATTAAAGAGAAATTAATCCACCACACTTCATATTGAAAATCAAAAGGCTGAAAGTAAGGACAAAACAGCCATATGTGTTCTCATTGCTAACCTCTACAGCCAAAATCCTCTCAAAAATCGTCTCTCTCTTTAGTGAATGTACTTAAATTACAGCACATTATTGATGTTATGTCTTCAACTAAAACTCCATTTCTGGAACTGGTAAGCACAGAAGCGCACTCAAAGAAGGTGCAATCAAGGACGGTTAGTCATAATGGAGGGATCCATGCGAACAATTTAAGCTGTAGTATTAGTGCTTTACTCTGCCGAGCATGTTTTCGTGACTCTGTATATCCTCTGCATACTATATGATCTGCAAATAAGAGGTAGACTGACTAGTCATGAATTATTAAGATTAATTTTTAAAAGTTGCCCAATTTACAGTATGTGCTTAGACGTGCCTGAGAGAGGGATACTGCTACTTACATAAAACTGCTACGGTATCAAGACTAAATTTTTTCCACTGAGGAAAAAAAAAAAAAAAGACCCACACCCCCGAGATCGCGAGCGTTTAATTTCATTCAAGCGCTGCTCTGCTGGCGTTACCGAGCCAGGCAGCCAGGTCACTCTGTCACAGCCCATCCCGCAGCACACGCTCCCACTCCGGCCACTCACACTTTCTCCCTTCTGCCTTCCAGGCAGCATTTCCCGGCGACGAACAAGGCGGGCACGAGCCCAGCGGCGGGACCTGGCTGAAGCCAGGCCATCGGGAGCTCCAAACTTTACGACGGTCCCGGCCGCCCCGGGCAGCTGCCACCGATCCCCCCCCTCACGGCCAGTTCCCGGGCGAGCCCCCTGCCCTCCGCCGGCCGAGAGCCCGGGCCAGAGACGGCCTCTTTCCCCTCTTATCCCCCGGCCCGGCGGCCCGCGGCTCCCGCCATCCCCTTTCCTCACAGCCCTCTGCCGTACTAACCTCGGTAACCTGCCGCTTGTTCACCTCCGCACTCCGGCTGCTCCCACCTCTCCCTCTCCGCTCCCCTCACCTGCCAAAGGCAGCGAGGCGCCCCCGGAGCCGCCTCCCGGCCCGGCCCCCCCGCGATGCGCGGCGCTGCCGACGCCCCGATGTGCGGAGCCTCCAGGCTTCGCCCGCAGCCAGGCTCCCCTCGTCGCGCCCTCCCGCAGCCCCCGCCCGAA
>VXAD01004423.1:0-140343 GCA_013399195.1 Dicrurus megarhynchus | reverse complement strand
CAGCGGCCGCTCCTCTCTCCCGCTCCACTCCGGGTACGGCGCCCTCTGGAGTGCCCGCTCCGGCGGGAGCCCCGCGGGCAGCCGGGGCTGTCACTCAGCCCGCCGGGGCCCCCGGCGTGGGCACGGCGCTGCGGCTGCCGCCGGCTCGCTACCCCTTTGTTCGGCGGCGGCAGCGCTGACAGCTNGGGCATGGGGCGCTCTCCCTCACCCCGGCCCCGGGGCGGTCCTCAGAGCGGGGGAGGCGCTCCCGCCCCGCGGGATTCAGCGGGAGCGCCCCTCGGGGGGCCGGTGCCCGCCGGCTCCTGGGTGCGGCCGGGGAAGTTCGGGGGCGTTTCCCGGCTGGGCAGTGCGGGGCGGGAGATGCTGGGGCGCGGGGCCGCCTCCTGTCCGTCGCCCTCCGGCCGTGCCGAGGCGAGGCAGGGCTGTGGGGGCTTCCGAGGCCCCCGGCCTCCCTCCTCCCTGGCGGGGGTGGCGCGGCCAGGAGTCCCGGCAGGAGCCACGCTTCGCCTCGTCGCAGCGAGTCCTGCGAGAGGCGGGAGAAGCCTGGGTGAGGCGTGTGCCTTAGACCGGCAGCCTTTGGAATGGGGCCGCGTTGTTAGCACCTGGGTTTGGTCAGAATCGGTTCGTGGTGGTGTCTTCTGAAGCTGGTTGTGTTTATTGTCACATCCTTACAGCCCCACCCATCTTCGCCCTCGGTTTTTGTTTTCTGGAGTCATATTGCAAGTCTCAGCGCTGTCGGTTTCACAGACATGCTCATTCTGCACTGGATTTAGTGCAGAGCAGTGACAGAGGGAGTTCACCCGCTGCTTATTCACCTGTCCCGCCAACTGTCATCCAGGTGACCTGGCCTTACCAGTGCAGATTCCCTCCACGCAAGCCTCTGACCCAAACCCTGTGTATCCAAACACGTGTAAGGAAACCCAGGGAGCAGGCCTTTCCCAGCTGTGCATAAGGGATGGTTGTTTCTTTTTCCTTTTAAAATTCTTAATGTCCTAAAGTATGAGTTCTCATAAGTCAGCATGTTGCTTATTTAATGTTTCTAGATGCTACCGTAATGCAAATCATTAGCTGTTTCTCTTCAGATATTACACTGTTCACATACCATCATTAAATCCTCCAACTATATTTATCTTAACTGATGGTGAAAATGTCCATGCTGTTATTTATGTTGAGGTTTTTTCAATATCTTTTCAGGTAGTCTTGATCCCAGGAAAAACACTGGACTAAGGGCTTAGGAATCTGAAGACCTCTGTTTCTTCTAGAAGAGGTGGAGAAGCTAGAAACACTAACATTTAAAATCTGTGGAGGAATTAATCTGCAAAAAACATGTGCTTACTGATGCTATGGAATGAAAGAGTGTTCATTTGCAGATGAAGAAGATGATCAGCTGGAAGGTGGAAATGGTCAGACATAACCTTCTTTCTGGAAGCTGATATATGAAGTGATTTAGCTTTAGGAAGTTTTCTGTATAATTTCCATACAATTTTGTGATTATAGGAATTGTCACCTTGGTTTAAACAGAAGGGTAAGCAAAGCTTTTTCTTAAATGTAAAGGCCTCTATCCACTTTTTTCAGAAACTAAAGATATATTCCTTTCAGAAGCTATATTTGAATGAATTGTGCACCACTTTGCATCCCCACTGAAATAAAACTAAGTAAATGAATCCATATTATAGTTTATTTTTATCAGCTTTGTTACTTGGCTGTAGGCAAGACTGTGTTCTACTTTATGGGGGGGAGGAAAACCAGGTATTTTCTTGAAATCCACGTGGAACTCATAGAAGTGCAGTACTTGTTACAGCACATTTTATAAATTATAGTGCTTGTCATTTTGAAATGGTTTTCTTTTTCAATTTCATATATTTTCCAGAGTTCTAAATTTCTTTGGCCTTTTGTCTGGCTTGCAAAATGGGGAAGATAGTTACAAAGTGGAAAAAAAAATAAATTGCTTTTATTTTAAAGTTGGGTTAGAGAACAAGCTTATTTGTATCAAATCTATATGATGTGCTATTTTCCCCTTTCATGAAAAGGAAGCAGAATGATATCAGCCATTGGCATTTCTCCAGCTAAAGAACAATAAATGAATAATGCAAAGCATCAGTGGATATGAGCACTGCATTCTGAAGTTTACTGTGCTGTTGGATGTTTTTTTCAGCTGAACCTTTTCTTCCTGTTTATTCATTATTTCCAGTGATAAAGTAAGAAGGAGAGATGGGAAACCCAGAAAACATTGGAGATGCATATGTTGCTGTGATTCGTCCAAAAAATACTGCTAGCCTCAATTCTCGGGAATATCGAGCTAAATCCTATGAAGTAAAATTATTTATTTTCTTTATGTCTTAGTTGTTTGGCTTTTTAAATAATATAGTAAATATGTAATGATAGAAGAGAATGTAGCCTTGTCTTTTACTTTTTAACCTGCTACAGAGGTCATTCTGACTTCACCATCCTGCTCCTTAACATTTAGTACTTCTTGAATTTTGTTACTATTTTTACAGTGGCATAATAATAATAATAATATATTTTTTAAGTTCTCTGCTTCTTTCAGCTGTGCTTAAACTCCTTTGGTTTCATTATTGTTTGAAAGATTTTGCTGCTCGAAGTTCCCATTGAAGGCCAAAAGAAAAAAAGAAAGAAAGTTTTGCTGGAAACTAAACTTCAAGGAGGCACTGAGATAACCCAGAGCATCCTGGATTATGTATTAGAAGCCACCAAACCAATTTCACCAGCCAATCAGGGTATTAAAGGTAAAAACTTTTTAATCTAATATACTGTTGATAGCACCATAAAAATGTTTTTTAAATTGGCATGGCAAGGTTGTGCACAAGCATGAAATTAGTGTAAAAAAAGAAGATATGTTTTGAGGTTCATGAAAAAAAACTATGCCAACTATACAGCTAAAACCTTTAATATATCTTTGTTTCTCTTTACCATCCAACTCTATAAAATGCTTACTAAAAGAGTTTTAGTTAATGAATCTTTGTCTGTGCTGCTTCTTCACCTCAAGTTTAGAGTTATACCCAAACTTCCAGTAAACCAGATCGAAGTGGCTTTATAACTTCAGCTAAACCTTGACTGGAGCTAGAGAACTGATAGCTTCTAAAGTCAGTTGTTCAGAAGACAGTATCGATATGAAAGTATTTCTAGCATAACTGTATCACTTACAGATGGAATTTGGTTATTTTTTTCCTTGTTGTTACATAGCTGATTTAGCAAAGAACCTCACACTTGTGCTGACAAATTTGTTTAAGCCAGCCTATTACATTTCCAGATTGGTATAAAGTATAATGACTGAAGGACTTCTGGTCTTTGCTGTGTACTTCATCTCTGTTGTTTATGTGGTAAAATGTTGCAGGTGGCAATAACTGCAGCTGAGTGGACTTAACAAAGCTTGTTATGCAGAGAATAACAGAATTAATACACATGGAGGAATGCCTTGGAAAAGCAAAAACTCTGTTCCTTACATAGTTAGGAGAGTTTTAATTCGACTCACTCAGATGGCCCCAGCATTAATATGCCCAGTTCAGTTTGTACACTGCTAAAATACGCAGCTGAGGTCGCAAAAGTTAAAAAGGGTTACAGTCATGTCATTTTTTCATGTTAATGGGTATACACATGTTTATGTTCTTTAGTTTTTCATATGTATTTAGATTTTCTTCGCTTGCTTTAGATTATAGCTCATAATCATAATTTTTTTTCCCTAGAAATTAGGAAGATTGAGTCTGGTGAGCTTTCAGATGGCCAACTCTGGATTTTTTTCTTTGTTTTGATGACTAATTAATTGTTTTGTGGTTTGTTTTTTGTTTTTAAATAATGTGCTAGGAAAGCGTGTAGTGTTAATGAAGAAGTTTCCTCTAGATGGAGAGAAGGCAGGCCAAGAGGCATCTCTTTACATTGTTCCAACTGTTGTGAAAGGTAACACTGAGCATGATTTGCAAAGCTGCACCCATTTTAGCAGAAGTTCACTTGAGGGTTTATTTTTTTATATGATGTATTTAAGTTGTATAGATCTATCTGGTTAATATATGAATATATGTATAATTACATATATGATATATTTATATAATATATTTTAGTATGATATGTGGCTTTTTCTGTATTTAAACATTAAAAGTTGCAGTCAGGTGCAAAACTCACTGAATATTTTAAACTTTGAAGAAGTTACTTAAAATCAAGGAAGAGACCTTTGGTTTAATCTATTGCCTATGTTTTTGTAACAATAACACACTTCTTGTTTAAGCAGTATTTGTGCACTTGGTTGTATTTCAAAACACAGGCCTTAACTTGTGTAGAATTTGCTGAATGCAAATGTAAGACATGCTACTTAGGTTAGTGTTCTCTACTCAGAATGCTTAGTAAGTCTAAACAGTAAATAAAGTCTTTAGAAGGCAAAGTAAATTACTTGTCAGGAAAGTATTTTTAAAAATATTGAAGTAAAATGTCTGTGTGCTTTTGGGGAAACTTCTTCATTTTTGCCTTAGTTATAGGACCTGATAAAACCTATCAAATAGATACCATTCTGGAGTTAACCAGTAACAATACATACCCCTCGTAGTCCTGGGTCATCTTCCTTTTTTTCTGGTAACAGTATGCATTTAACATTTATTCCTCAAATGAATCTGATCACAATGTGATCAGATTCATTTGAGGAATAGTGACAGAATACTTAGGGTTTTTAAGGCTAGCCTGTTGGGTTGTGAATTGCTATGTAAGGAGTGTATGCAATTGCTATCAATTATTATTTGGAGAAAATTAAGTCACTCTAGTCTAAAGTTAGAGTATAGTCTTAATTAGGGATGTGTAACTACAAAAGATGCAGAAGGGAAAGTAAGATTCTTCTCACTGATGTGTCTTCAGAATATGTTTCCTTTTTAGATAATACGAAATATACATACAGTCCTGGATGCCCTGTGTTCTACTGTTTACAAGACATCATGAGAGTCTGCAGTGAATCCAGCACACATTTTGCTACGCTTACTGCAAAAATGTTAATTGCCTTGGATAAGTAAGAGACACCATCAGTAAAAATACATTAAAATGAAAAGTTTGATATTTTATATCAAAATATAAATATATAAAAAAAGATAATTTGTCAATGTAGCACATAGTTTTTATAGCATTCTTGTGGTTAAGAAGGAAATCATCATGGTATTTTCTTCATGTTTATCAGAAATGGAAACCTTGACAACATATTTCTAAAAGTCTTTTTGCAAACTCAAGAGTGGTGTGTTTATCTAAATCAAGTAGTGTTTTGGAAGTTCATGCTCACCATGAATGTTTTGTAAAATCATAATGTTTAATCTTCTGTAAATGACATAATTGTCATCTGTAAGAGCGTTTGCCAGAGTGTAGTAAAAATATCCTGTAATTGTGTACCATTAAGATTTGCATTTAAATTAAATCTCCCTGTAGAAAGGGAGTGCATCTTACCCAGACACACAAATTTATTTGCAGTAGGGAATTAACTTTCAGCAAGGTGATTAGTTGTTTAAGCCAGATTATTAGTATTTTGAAATTTGAGTATATGAACAGGGTTTTTGTTGTTTTGGTCGTTTTTTTCTTTTCTTTTTTTTTTTTTTTTTTTTACGTACCCTTAACCGAGAAATACCAGACACACTTAATGTATGGACTTACTTGCAGTAATAAAGTTAGCTGAAACTTCTGGCTAATGTAAAAAATCATGTTACAGGCTATTACCTGAAAGGTTATGTGTGTAGGGTTTTTACAGTTTATTAGCAGAGTTGTAGTATTTCTATGTATACCATCATAGCAGTTACATTTATTTGCTGCTTACTGAATGCCTTCAGGCTCTAAGTTCTGCTTAAAACTGTTTCAAGCCTCACAGGAAGCCTTGGAGGTGTAACAGAAAATAGTTTATATTTTTTATTCTCTATGTACATAATCTGAAACAATACTTCTCAAAGTTTCAAACTGCCATAACTAATTTATCTACCAAATCTTTAGAGAAAATGCCTGAAAATACCTTAGAAGGTGTTTGTGACACAATGACTACGATTTTACTGTTCTTTCTGCCAGGACCATGAATAAGTGAAGGAAATGCTGCTTTTGCAGGACATTATAGCTTGGATCTAGGACTTAAAAATATGCCTAAGCATATGCACTGAACTGCAGGTTACCTTCTGCCATCCATCCGTATGATTCTGGGACAGACAAGATCCAAGTGGTCTGTCAGTGGATGTCCAAAGCATGTACTTCTCTTTCTTCTATATTTCCAGGCTCAATCACTAAACAGAATTTATTGTATTCCAGCAAAGCACATTTTTACCTCAAGCTTGTGAGAAAGCATGTGCAGAAACCTGAATACAATCCTGGCTTTAGAACTTTAATGCACCACTTAATATAACACTTAAACAATTTAACAATTCGGTATATTTGTTCAAAACTTGAGATGAACAACTTGTCCTGAGGAAAAAATGCAGCAGGTGTACAGTACTGACTTCCCTCAGTAGCACCAAATAAGAGAGCTCTAAAGCTCTTCAACACTGTCAGTAGGAGTGCACTGAGAAGAGAATAAACTTCAGCACAGCTTTATAAAAAGGCTGGTGGTAGCCTATGTGAGGGAGACTTAGCAGTTTGGAAACAGGCCCTTCTGGTTTTTTGCCTTCTTCTGTCTTTCCCTAATGAAACGTGAGTTGGAAGGCTTAAGTCAGTACAGATACTGAAGCTCACCCTTAAAAAAACTGCTTTAAGTTTCAAAATTTGTTCAGAGTAGTAATATTAATAAACTGAAAGTAAATGAAATGGTGACATGTTGGTGTGGTTAAGTTTTTTGGTTATAACCAGTGTTACTGTCAGTGTATAATTTCCTTTTCTTTGAGAGTTTGCATCCACAGGAAATTGAGCAAATACAACTGTTTAACTGAGTGTGGTTAACAAATTTCGCATTCAGGGAGTAATTTAGTCTTATAAAATTGGCTGTGCACCTTATAATTCTTTTTTTTAATTTCAAATGTTTAGTTACCATATCTGCAGTCCTTAATCAAACAAAATAATGGTGTGACCAAAACAATCCTTTTCTACCTGAAAATTAATTACTTGCCCATTCTCTCCTGCAGGTGGTTGGATGAACGGCACACCCAGTCTCACTCCATCCCAGCTTTATTCAGACCATCTCCTCTTGAGAGAATTAAAACAAATGTGATAAACCCTGCCTATGCTATAGAACCTGGTCAAACAGAGAGCTCGTTACACATGGGTTATACTGCCCTGGAAATAAAGAGTAAAATGCTGGCATTGGAGAAAGCAGATATGTGTATCTATAATCCTTTGTTTGGATCTGACCTTCAGTACACCAATAGGGTAAGAACTATATTTTCATTTTATATTTGTGAAACATGCATACATTTTCATTTTAAAGTTCATTAATTTATTTGATATGAGTGTGTCACATCAGAGTTGTTTATTTAGTAGTAAGTGTGCGTTAGTTTTCAAATCCTCGTATTTGATCGTAACTCTCTTTCCTTATAAAATGTTACTAATCCTAACTTTGGTTTCAAGAGAATACCCAGCCTGGATGGCAGATTGTGTAGCCAAATCTCAGTAAGATATTTTTTCACTTGTGTTTAAATTATGTCTTCACAGGTTGACAAGGTGGTAATAAATCCATACTTTGGCCTTGGAGCCCCAGACTATTCAAAGATTCAGATTCCTAAAAGAGAAAAGTGGCAACGTAGCATGAGCAGTGTCACAGAGGACAAGTATTATGTTACATTCTTTTTTCATTAATGGATAATTTTGTTTTGTTTTATTACAGTAGGACTTGGTAGACTTAGAATGAGATTCCTATTACTTTAGGCTTCTCTGTATAAATACATATTTTAAATTAAATTCTATTTGAAGTCTCTTAAGTATTGAAACACAACAGTTAAAGGATGAATCAAGAAAGGTGTAAATTATAAACATTAGAGAAGCATTTCTTATTGTAATAAATACAGCTGTGGCTTGATTACTGCATGACAAAAAAACCTATTTGTATGAGTACTGGCATGTTTTAGCTGCATGAGCTTCTCTTTTAGTCTTCATGTAGATCTATGCTTAGCGCTATGTTAGTAATTTTTAAAAAGTTGATGTTCTCAACAATTGTAATATTTCTGAATGGTGTTTTTCCCGTTTCCCCTCTGAATTCATAGGGAACACCAGTGGGTAGATGATTTCCCTCTTCACCGCAGTGCTTGTGAAGGCGACTCTGATTTACTAAGCCACCTTCTGGATAAAAAGTTTTCTGTTAATCAGTTGGATAGTGACCACTGGGCACCAATCCATTATGCATGCTGGTGAGTCAAGGATAGTTTTGCCAATCAAGTGCATTCTAGCTATCATGATTCTTTACCACTATCATTTATGTAATTTATCAGCCTTAAAAAAAAACGTCTAGACTTTTTATGCTTTGATTATAAGATATGTTAGTGTTAACCTTCTGAAGGTTTTGAGATAATTTTAATTTGAATGGTTTTGGGGGAGACCAGTTGTGGAGATCATGTCATCACTTACCTATTGCCTCTTGTATCTCTCCTGACTATTTATTCTAATGCCTATGGGAGGCACTGGGTCTGCTTTAGCCTGGTAACTTTCAGAGTCTTTGTTGGCTGAAGCCTGTGAGCAGTTTTACAGCACAGCAGTAGCTGAGCTGAGCATATTTTGGTGCTGGTGAAGCTTTGAGTGGGAAGCTGGACTGGGTGATTTACAGAGGTCAGTGTGTCTGACTGTAATTCTGATTTAATCTGTAAGTGCTTGAAAGCTTTTCTCAGCCATAAAAATGCTTTTGTTTTATCTTTATGGAAGTTAGTCTTTTCTATATATAGTGGTCAGTATGTCTGATGATATGAATAACATGAAAAAAAACCCCCACAATCTTACTTGCTTTTTAGTGTTTGTCAGAAAGTTTGTAAATACTTTATAACTCAAGTATACATAAGAGTTACCAGTTTTAAGCATGGGGGTTAAGAATCCTCAGGATCCATCTGCATGACAATCAGAAGCTGAACTCTGATTCTCACACTGATTATTTTTTTCTGGACAAAGCTGGACTCTGTTCTGCCATGACTAAATTGCTACAACTACCCAAACTTAGCTAGTTTAAAGCAAGGTTCAGTTTGTCTATAAGGAATCCAATCAATGGTTACTAGACCAGTGATTACCAAAGAAGTGTAGAACTGATAGTAATTTCTACGAACTTCATTATGTTCCATTGTATCTGGTTTAATTTGAAAGCTAAAAATTCTTTGGTGTGAAAAAACCCACTTTTTCATAATTAGGGCTAGCTGCAAAAAATTATTTTATATTTGCTGTGTCTGTTGTGATTTGAACATGTCTGCAGGTATGGAAAAGTTGAAGCCACTCGAATGCTGTTGGAGAAAGGGAAATGCAATCCAAATCTTTTGAATGGTCAACTTAGCTCTCCTCTTCATTTTGCTGCTGGAGGTGGGCATGCTGAAATAGTACAAATTCTACTAAATCATCCTGAAATTGACAGAGTAAGTTCTGTTTGTGTATAGAAATAGCAGTTTTGGCAACAGTTTCTAGCTTGTGTATGAGAAATATTTTGGTGTCTGGATCACAATGTATAAACACAACGAACTTGTTGAAGGATTACTAAAAAATTATTAAATATTTTTCCTTACCTTTACTTTTCCCATTGTGTATCAATTAAATGTTTGACCTCTGGTACCATGGAATTTAATTATCTCAAAAATGTGTAAATGTTTACCTGTCTCTAGTGAAATCAATGTAGAATCAGTGTTTCTCTTTATGTTTGTAGCACATTACTGATCAACAAGGAAGATCTCCACTGAATGTCTGTGAAGAGAACAAACAAAATGAGTGGGAAGAAGCTGCAAAACTACTGAAGGAAGCCATAAATAAACCTGTATGAGTTTGTTTTCTAAATTGTGTAAAGTTTATATATAATTTACACTTAATCTTGTAGAAGAGCTAGGGTCACTTTTAGCTGGAAATATGCAGCACACTGAAATTGTTAGTGTAAATATTGGCAAACTGACATTTTGTCTCTTTAAATGTTTCTGTTCTGTTTCATGGCTCCAGAAGTACATGTAAGACATTTTAAACATGATACTCCAATTTATTTGTAGGAGCATCACATCGGCTACTGATTTTATGTCTATTTTTTATCATGCAACCATCAGCTTTCTTTATGCATTATCATCTTACATGTTGATAAACAGGAGCATTCAGCTGGCTATATGTAGGCTTCTGTGAAATAGGCTTTTCATCAGTTAGTCAGTGTAGGCTTCCTTGGCAGCCAGAGGAGATTTAGCCAGGATAGGAAACAAAATTTACAATGCAATTCCTCTCATCCTGAAGTAGATTTAAAATTAGCGAAATGATATAAACCCACTTATTTCTTTTCTTTGACTTCAGATGCAACCTGTATTTCCGTAAGTAGGTGGTACTAAACCTGTCACTTTTTCAAGATGTTTTAAATTATCTTCATTTCACTCTGCATGAATGATCTTCCAAAATAATTAAGAAAGGAACTGACCTTGATTTTAGGGATCTTATTATGCAGTAGATCATATGAAGGTGTGTGTGTCTAATGTCTCTAAAGACTAATGCACACATTTTAAGTAGATTTCAGAGTGTAATGCGTGATATTATGTTGTTACTTATTACTATTTAATTAATACAATAAATAAACTCCCCCTATAAATTACTACAGTAGGAATGATAGTAAGTACTGCAGCAAAAATAGACGGATGTTTTCCATTCCAACCGCATTTTCAGTCAGTTGTCACTTTCCAAGGCATCCATCTTTTTTTTCCAAAAGTTTTTAGGAACTCAGTTCTTGATGACTTAGTAGATTTGAGGAAGGTAAATAACAAATTCCTGAAATGTTTCTATTCAAGCAACTGAAGCATCTAACCTGTTACAGAAATGAAAACAGGACATTTTATTGATTTATGACTTCTGTATATATGCTCTAAGCACCTGATTTATGTTTTTGTATGTCTTTCAGGAGGCACACTGTGGGCTCACATGCAATTCAGTGAAAGCTATGGGAGTTCTGAAGGGGAAAATGATTTATTATTAAATAGATTTATTTAGATTGTATTACAGAAGCACTGTAAGATTTATTGAGATTGTATTCTTTTTGTGGCGGGTTCTGAGTAAAGAGTGGTGCTTCCCTCTAAAAATAAGTCTTTTTAGTATAGAGGGGAAAAATTCATAACCTGCCAGTAATAGCAAGGTGAACATTTTGGGATATGCATAGGCAGCTGAGCCTAGATCCCTCAGAGAACTTTTAAATACCTACTTGCCTTTGAGTTCGACAAAAATCCTCAAAATACCAGCAAGCTCTTTCTTGGAGTAACTGTTTAAACTGCACAGTATAAGAACTTGCACAGGACACAAAACAAGTAGATTTGGTAAATAATAAATATACAGGAGTTGTGCAGTGTTCCTTTTTCCCAACATTATAGATGTTGCTGAATTATGGTAAAACTACTTTCCTCTGTAGAAGCACCAACAGAAAGGATTTTAACAAATTGTTTGTTTAATATGTTCCCATTTTTATGTAGTATGAAAAGGCACGGATTTATCGTATGGATGGGTCGTACCGCTCTGTCGAGCTGAAACATGGAAACAACACAACTGTCCAGCAAATAATGGAGGGCATGCGCTTGTCTCAAGAAACTCAGCAGTACTTCACTATCTGGATCTGTTCTGAGAACCTCAGTAAGTAAAAAGGACAATGGTTATAGCTGAGGGTTTATCATAGTTTATTTCTGCTTGCCTTTAGGAAAAAGTAATACTGTCTTAGGAGGGTAGGAAACATGCTATCTGACAGGCTTTACAGCCTGATATCTCCAAACTGCTTTCAGAGCCATGGAGAGCTTCTCTGTTCTAGCTTTTACTTTGGGTACCCTCAGTAGGTCTGACTGTATCACTCTGTGTATTAGTGATAGTATCACTATCATGTATTTCATCCAGGAAGATGAGGCTGTTCCAGGTTGCCTTTCTGTTACAGGGCACTTTGGCTATCATAGGCCTTACTAGTAGCTTATCCTGGTTTTATCCGTATTTTTCTTCCCAGAGTATCTGAATTTGGATGCATGTAGTTGTTTTTACCAATGTTTAGTCTTTTTAAAACTACTAATTAAAGTAAGATGATTAATGTTTTTTCATTAGGTCCTTTATTAATATGAATTTTCCTGTGTTTTGCATCAAAATAATTTTTGATAAACAAGTTTTCAGGTATATTTGATGGGAGAGAATTCTGATGTAAAATGTCATGTTTATATTTGCGGTATTTTTTGCTATTTCTGATCTAAATAAAAAAGATATTATAATTTTTATTTGAGATATATAGCAAAAGATAAATAGAAGCCCAAAAGAGTCAACGAGAGCGGTTGGGTTTTTTCAGTTAATGAGGTCAGCAGTACTGCTGCAAGACGATAGCTATGGGACGCATTGTGGATTACAAAGCTCAGTTGAGGTCTGGAAGGATACTGTGTTGACAGTGTCATTAACACAGAGTCTTGCATTTAAAACTTTATTTACTGTTGCCAATGCTCCACTACAGTGGCATTGTTACTTTTTTTTTTAAATAGCTCTAAATGTTGCAGGAAATCTTTTGTTCATTCTTCTTTAATCTTTTTCTTCTGGAGTCATGCCATTTGCCTTTTTACTTTGCTGTATGCCACATGACTGCTGTAACCCTCTAACAAAACATAGATGTTAATGTGAAGAAAAGGAAGTGTTGGAGGGTTAAAGTCTTCCTGTGTTTGCCTTTTCTAAACACGTATGTGATGTTTTCATAGAATCATTGAGGTACTACCCTTGCATTTGAGGGGAAGAGCTCACTGATACACTGTTTGTGTAAAAGTGAGTAATTCTCTAGGTATTTAGCCTAGATTTGAAAAGGAGATCCTGATTTATGGCTTCAAACGACTAGTGGACAAGTTTCATTATGAAGTATGTTGCAGTTTGTGTACAACTGTAAGGACTGTAAGATTCCTGCTTGTAGGACAGATGATGCTTTTCTGTGTTAGAATGTAAGATGGATAAGTTAAATGAACAGATTGTTCTCAGTGAACATATCTATTTAAGTTTTTCATGTAATGTGAAATGCCACAGTGTGAAAGCCAGAGCAGTGAGGATGAGGCAGATACAGCCTCCTAGAACCTCACTCCTAGAAAAAGCCAAGCAATAATCCAAGCAGAGGCAGGATGAGTGAGTGAGTGAGCCAAAGGTACACACTCTAGTATATAGTAGGACTGTAGTTGAAAGCTCTGTATTAATTTCTCAGCTCTCATATACACAAGAGAACATGAAACATTGGTTGACTTTAGCCTGTTTAGAATCAAGACATTTACAGATTAAAAAGAATGTCTGTTCTGAAAAGTTTATGGTTTTTATATATACACAAAAAGCTGAAATACATTTATAGGATAAGTTATATCTATTTTTCTGTCAGAAATAAGATAATTGGACTTTGTATTTCTGCCATAATAATAGAGACAACAGTGTCTCATGCTTTATTGTTGTGTTTTTAAGGTCAGTCTTGGTACTCCAATAAATTTTTAAATACCACTTCACTCCTGAGAAACTGAAAATAATGAAGTTTCAACACTATTGCATTTAGTGAATTGATGCTAAGAGTTTTGTCAATAAATCCATATTTTCAAAATCTTTTCTATATAGCAGTTTAGAAAACATAGGGAAAATGTGCGGTAATGAGTCTTCAATTTCAGATACTCTGGGTTTGGTGCAGCATTTAATCATTTATGTGTATGTGTGTGTGTATGTGCTGGGTTATTCTGTTTGTGTATTTAGAAACAAACCCTGTTATTTTTCAGGTCTCCAGCTGAAGCCATACCACAAGCCTTTGCAGCATATTCGAGACTGGCCTGAAATATTCACTGAACTGACAAACTTGGATCCTCAAAGGGAAACTTCACAGCTTTTTCTGAGAAGGGATGTGAGACTTCCACTGGAAATAGAAAAAAAGGTCAGCACTTGGAAGTGAATGAAATCATGGTCAGACTCAGAACACTCTGACTGTTAGCACTCAGTGTGTATAGTAACTGTTGTCATTTCCAAACTTATTTAAACCTGACATCTCCTTTGCTGTAATGGTTTGAGCCTTCACATTCTTCCCTCCCTCTCTCTTGCCTTCCTGCCATCTCTTTGTTCTCTCTCTCTTTCTCACCCTCTCAGCTGGGTTTATCCAACTTCTCTGTGTGTCAGTCTCTGTCTGTCATACAGCTAAAAACAACCTGCCTGATTTTCTTCCTTGTGCTGTTGTTTTTCAGTTACTTAATTGGTCGATTTCAATGGATTATTCAAACATATTATTCAAAATGAATTCATGGGGGAAAAATCCACAGATATCAGTATTTCTGTGAACTTTTTGATTAGGCATGGTGTGCTAGTTGCCTTTCATTTGTGTGTTAGATCAGTGAAGTGTTGAAGTGAGTGTTGTTAATGAAAACATGTCATATTTTTTATTACAAAGCACCACTAAAATGTACACTTCAGTCAGGATCACACCTTTGTCTTCTGTCTCTAAATCAGTGAGAAATTGTATTTATAGTTTCTAAGCTCATTTTCCTTTTTACAAAGAAATCATATTATTTAAATCTTTTTAACAGATTGAGGATCCGTTGGCTATTCTTATACTTTTTGATGAGGCCAGATATAATTTACTGAAAGGTTTTTATACATCACCTGATGCAAAGCTGATTACACTGGCAAGTCTGCTTCTACAAATAGTCTATGGAAATTATGAGAGCAAGAAACATAAACAGGGCTTTCTAAAGTAAGTATTTGTGTTTGAAACTTAAAATTATGGGTTAGTTTAAGTATTTTTAGATAGCATTTACTATGGAACTCTCAAACTTTAGGTATGATACATTTGTTGGTTTTCTCCATTACTGAGCTGTAGTTCAGAGTAATCATGTAACCCTTGTAGCATTAATAGAAGTCAGACATCGTGTGTGAAAATGTATTAATCTTAATTGTTGCAGTCCCTAGACAGAGGGATGGAGGTTCTGGAGTGTGTAAAATCTGTCCTGAGATACAGTAATACCAAAATAAACAACAGTATTCATTTGAAGGGTTCTGATAGGGACTGAGGCTTTGAGCAATGTTGAAGAAACATCTTACTGTGACAGTCAGACCAATGTCTGGGATTGACTTTCCCTCTTTGGACAGACCACTTAACAATATAGTTTCTCTTCTGTCATTTGTAGGAGAAATGCTATACTAAATTGGTCAAAACCATAGCACTAGTAGGGCTCAGCCAGACGGTATTTTTCTCTCCCCTTCTCTCTGCATGCCAGCACAACAGTAGCTGAGCTATTTTGGGATGGCTTGTTCTTCCCACATACACTTCTACAGCAGTATCTGAGCCCATGAAGATTCCAGTTCTTTACTGTGTACACCTTCGTGCCCTGCCATCTCCACCATTCATGGTGGAGCAGCTGTGCTATTCTGGAATGCTGCTATGCTTTTCATCTTCTCTTATTCACAGCATCAACTGAGCTGTCTTGGCTTGGCGGGTTTTTCGTGTATTGTCCTGCAGTTACACAGCCGGTAGATGGAGCATAAGGAGAATGGGATTTAAGTGGGACTGCCCACCCACACGAGTGTGCAGTCCAGTGCAGCTGAGTTTTGTATGAAACTACCCCCTGCTGGCTCCCAGCAGCTGCAGGTTGCTGTTCCTCTCCCCACTGAGGCTTATCAGTACTGTGGTTCCAAGTTCATCCTGCTCCATGGAAGTGTTTGGCTCTACAAACAGGACTACCTGCAAAGATAGTTTGGGCTAGATAAAAAGCCATTTGGGCATGCTCTCCATCCATATTCACATAGTTCTTCATATAGATGAAGAGTTTTATAATCTTGATTTTTTTTTTTTTGTAGTTGACATAAATGTTCATTGGAAGACTGGTAATTCCAAAAACATATCCAGGCTGTTGTTCGTGTGAGAGTATCCTTGACCTTAAAGATCTGATGCACTGTCCTGTGCAGGGCTTTTGCTTGTAGATCATATATGCAGTTACTACCAAATACAGTTTAAATAGGTTACATCTAAATAGGTTGCATCACTAGGTCTTGAGACTGTCTTAATTGTACATAAAAGCAAATTAGTAAAGGCTTGCATTCTTCCTTTTAGTGTTTTTTGTTTCCTGCATTTTGGGTTTTTTAAAAAAGGCAGTTAATGTAAGTAGCTTCTCTTTCAGGCCATGTAACATATAACTTCAATGTGGAAATTAATTGGGCTGAGTCCTTGGTAGTAGTGCTGACTACAGGAGTGGAGGGAAGAGTATCTACAGTCTGTCATATTTTCTAAGTATGTGATATGCTGATGTAAATGGCATTTTGTATATAATTTTGGCTTCCAAACTGGAATTCACCAAACTGCTCTCTAACCAAGTACGAGTTGTGTGTTCTGCTGGCATTTCCTCTCTATGCCATGTCCATGATGTGTAATGTAAAGCTGGATCTTCATTAACTGAGAATTGCACTGTATGTTAGGAAACCATCTCATCTGATGAGGCAAGATAGAGTAGGAGCTGACTGTCTAGCTTAATGTATCAGTGACTTGAAGGTACACTGTGGCAGACATTGCTCTTTTTTCTTACTTTTTAGTGAAGAAAAACTTTGTTCCTCTTTGTTTTTCTCTTAGTGAAGAAAACCTTAAATCTATTGTACCAATAACTAAACTAAAAAGTAAAGCTCCTCATTGGACAAACAGGATACTTCATGAGTACAAGGTGAGATAAGTAAGCAGGTAAATCCTGTTCTTAAACATTTTTGACTGTTTGGTTGTCAATTAATGAACAGAAATACTGGTATAAAAAGCTAAAAATGTGTATGTTCTGAATTTTTGGGATGGGTTGTTGGAATGTATTTCTTGTGCAGTTACAGATGATCTCTGTTAGAAGTAAATATATTTGTTATCTCTTCATTTACTTACAGTGTTAGCTGTGTATTGGGCACACGTCCAGTTCAGGCGTAGATGTGAAAAAATGTATTGATTTAAATTTTCATGTCTGCTTATAGCAATAGATCCACCAAGTCCTTTTTGTCAGTATAATTTGTATCTTAGGGATCTGGTAGTGCTGCTGCTGTGTACGTCCACACACATACACACACAAACTCCTCTGATTAGAGCAGTTAGTTGAGCAAAATTTTTAAATGTGGACTTGGGCTGCTTGTGTAAAAATGTATCTAACTGAGGGCTGTGGGTCCCAAATGAGGTCAGATTAAATTTGTGATTTTCACAGTAATTGTGGAAAAAGTGAGGTGTGTCAGAAGGAGAACTGTACCAGCTGATGTGCATCACTAAAGGTAGCTGCTTGGAAACGCTGCAGAAGCACCCAGGGAATGTTTTCAAGCCTTGCCCCTCTTTTTGAGATGAGATTATTCAATCATAAACTTTCTTTTGGTGCCCACACCTTTTTTGTCAGAAATTAGCAGATCATTCCTATTCTTTCTAATAGAGATGGAGGAGGAGGTGATGGTGGTCTAAGACGGTGTAGCAAACTTGTCTCTACTCTTTCATCAAATTATATGTAAGAATAAATATAGCTTTCTTGACTTCTGCTTTTGGGACATTATTTTGGGGTGTGGGGCATGGGGGAAGGGGAAAGCAGTTGCAATCTTTTGTTCTGAAGATTTTACGTGTTAGAAATGGCTGTGTAGAATTCAGCCAAGTTTTAATGCAGGGTGAGGATCCAGAGAGGCTGATCCTGTCTAGCACACCCACAGTCATGGCCCCATAACTGTTGAAGATTTGTGTTCTCCCTCGCGTCTGTGCCTTCTGATCTTGTCCACGGCCCAAACAATTTTTTATTTGTTAGAGTGGTTGGTATCAGTCTGGTTTGAGGAGCACTCCAGCGATAGTTTGTTCTGACTGCTGTACTCTACTGAAGAGGAAGGAACAGAAGCCTGTCTCATTCTGATTGAAGGCTCCACTAATGAAAAGAGATCTGCACCTCTCTTTTGCTTAGAAAAGAAAAAACAATCCATGTTTTTGGAAGAAGGTACTTGCTCATCTTACCATGTCTCACTGGATTGGACCCCTTAAAGGAGGAAGAATACTTAGTTTTAAGGACTGTGATGCATTTAGTATCAGATGGGTGCATAGCTGCTGATCCCAAGTCCCAATTAGTTCTGAGAGGCAAAGCTGTGGGGCCCTTCAGAGGTTATGTGTCTGTGCTCAGATTTCTGAGGCTCATACAGGTATCTGGGTTTTGCCTCAGTCTCTTCCAGCCTTTTCATGCCTCTAAGGTTTAATTCAGCTGTAGGAAGATGGTTGATGGGAACGCACTTTGGAAATATGCTTTTAGTAGGGATTGCACTGAACAGTGGATTTTCTTCAAACAATCACAACTGTTCGGAAGGACTTGTTGATTGCCATTATTCCTTTATTTATAGAATCTCAGCACCAGTGAAGGTGTCAGTAAGGAGATGCATCACCTTCAGCGCATGTTCTTGCAGAATTGCTGGGAAATTCCTACTTATGGAGCAGCTTTTTTCACAGGACAGATATTCACCAAAGCAAGTTCAAGTAGCCATAAAGTCATCAAAGTGTACGTAGGAGTAAACGTAAAAGGGTTGCACCTCCTCAACATGGAAACAAAGGTCAGCTTAAGTGAACTGCCAGTGGTAACTGTAAAACTTAATTCTCTTCTCTTAAAATCTTTGTACTAAAAGTTATTTCACATCCAACTGTTTAGTTAAACTTGACTGAAAATTTCCAAGATGTTAAGATCTTCATAAGTCACTAAAAAAGTCTTGTATTTTTTCACTTTACTACTTTATGAACTACAACTGCATTGTGGAATGTAGTGGTTTAAGTCTGAATCCTGTCTTTGTGAATGAAGGGAAGTTCAGTTTGGAAGTATGGAGGATATTTTCTGAGTGACAGTTTCCTACATTTGATCACAGGCTTTACTCCTCAGCCTAAAGTACGGTTGCTTTATGTGGCAGTTGGGAGATGGAGATACATGTTTTCAAATCCACAGTCTGGAAAACAAAATGAGCTTTATTGTGCATACCAAACAGGTAAGTGCTATCATTTTTCATCCTTGATGTTCAATTATTTGTTTCCTAAATTAGATACACAAGCCTCTTTTCCCTTGAGATTGACCACCCTTGCACAGTATAAAAGAAGCCCAAGCCAAGCCCACACAAAAATTATTTTAAAACTTCATTATTAATATTTCAGAATGTTTGCTTGTTTTCTTAGCATGTGAAGCCTTCAAAATTCAAAATACATAAAATACATCTATAATCATTAGGATAAACTTTTTGTTTAATTGAAACTGTTTCTTGCATATGCCCAATCCCTCATTCTTGTAAGATTAATTCCAAATATAATGAGAATCACAGATCTGGAGCTGGTAACTTTGTGATGGAAAGTAATGGAGTTTGAGATTGGATAAAGCTGAGAACTGCTTTTATCATGTACTTGATTGTCATAGTTCTGAAATGCTGATGGAATTTCTTGCATCCCTTCATATAGGCAGGACTCGTTGTAAAACTCCTGATGAAATTAAATGGCCAGCTAATGCCAACTGAAAGAAATGAGTGATGGAAATGAACAATAGTTACAAGATGGCATCTGATGGCTAAGCAAAAAACAACTTGTTCCTCCTCATAACAGGACTTCCATGTACATGAATTTTACACAATAGAAAAGTCAATTTGTACAGTTTTTTTAACTTTGTACAGAAGCTGCATGGTTTATTTTTTTAAAAAAACTATACTACATATCTATTATTTTTATAAATATTTTTGTGTTTCATATATTAACTATTGTAGGGCTTGAGCTTAACCAATAAAGCTAAGGAAATGTTAATGGTTTACTGAGTTTGACGAGCATGAATCCAGTAAAACTTTTGTTCCCAGAGAAATAGGGGACTACCAGTGCCATTAAGCAAGTCTCAGTTAACCTATTTACCTTTCAAGTCATTGCGTGGAACATCAAGGAGGTGGTGTATGTTGCAGTATTTTGTAGACACCCTGTATTTTTAAGATACTATTGATAAATATGCTTAAAAGACCAGTTAGACCAGTTAGACCTTCGAGCAACTACTTTTGATAAACTCTTGGTTTTTATTTGGTTTCTGACAAACATTTTAGCTTGCTTTATTTTTACTCTTAACTTTCTCATACTTTGTATTCATATTTATTCTAAAATATTGCATGAGGATGCCAAAAGGGAAATACTTTAAATCATTCAGAAGCCATATTGAATGTTTAGCATGCTTGTTTTTTAAAATGGATTTTTACTTTTGCTGTGCAATATAAAATGTGTGTATGGAGGAGAGGGAGATATGGATTTACAGATGAACCTTACTCAGAGGACTTCAGAAAGTTTAATAAATTCTACCCTGGATTGCAACACATATGCAGTAATAAAAACTCACACAGGAGGTACTAAGTTATTTCTCTTAAATTAATTTTCCTACCGATTACTTACTTCAGTTTCTTCAGGCTAAAAGCAGTGCAGGATGCAGGAATGAAGATGGCAATGAAGTCAGATACAGTTCGTAAGCATCCTGCCTGCTCTTTGTAGAGTCAGGATTGGGGCTCAACAAGTTGGGTCCCAAGTGTAAGGTGGGATCCTATGCAGTCTGAAACATACCTTGTACATTAAAATAGTATCTGTAACACAAATCTTTGAAGTTTGTGGTTGTATTTCAGGGTTTTAAGTGCACTTGACTATTTCTTCCGTGTAAACTGCATGCTAAAACAGTGTGCAATATTTTGTAAAAAAAGCTTTTTTAAAAAAATAAAAATTAGCACTTGCCTCTAAGTTTTCAAATAAAAGCTAAAATGAATGTGAAGAACTGTGCTGTTGTATAGTAATTTTACTCATACCTTACTAGTAAGTGCAGTTTAAGAAATTAGAGTAGTAAGCTGTTAAAAACATGAACAGGAGACTTGTATTTTGTATTCTTCTTAGTAACCTGTACTTTTCTACTTAAACTTCACAGGTCTAAATAACAGTAAATTTTCATGGATTGTTATACTTTATTTAAGGTAAATAATGCAACAGTCAGGTCCTTCATCGTGCATCCCTGCTATCACTTGGCACTGGTATCAGAAATACATTTCTCTGCATAGCACTTTCTTAGAAAACTAAAGGAAAATGTTAAGAAGGTGTGTCAGTTGCCTATTTAACTATACTATCAATATGCCTTATTGCTGTATAGTCCTTTCTGCTAAAATCTTATTTATTACTACCTAATAAATTGTTTGCAACAAGTCACATTTGGTGTTTCTATTTTTGTAGACAGCATGAAAGTGCCATCAAATATTACACCAAGCAGGTGTTAGTACCAGAGAGCAGGCTTGTCTTTGTAAGGTATGTAAGAAGAGCATCAGAGAGGACCAGAGGGAGAGTCCCATGGTGCCTCTAAATTAAGGTACTGCACCTCAGAAACTGCTCAGGAATTCACCAGGTAAACTGGAAACTGTTCATCATGGGAAAGCAGAGATTTGTAGATGTTGCACATCAGTAGAGCCACTGAGTAGCCAGAGCCTAGCTCTGCAGTCCCAGAGGCTTCTGGCACCTGGGTATGTAGGAGCTTGTGCTGCCCTGCTGTGGCAAGGCAGGTGTGTGCACTCCTTGCATCTGGAAGTGGGGAAATGAAAAGTAGGAACAGAGCGAAATCCAACAGCGCTGAGACAGACCATTAGTAACAACCCTCATATCACTACCAAACAAAAAAACAGTGGAAATGAGTTGCAGGATGGGCAAAGCTGACACTTGTGCCTTTGTAAGCATGAGATGCCCAGCTCACCACCTACAGTCCATCTAACAAGCACTTTCTTAAAAAGCAAGAACCTGTACAGCTGACAAAAGCAAAGATTTAAGAGTAGAACACTCAGCCAGGCCCTGTAAGGCAAAAGAGTAACTGAGAACTTAAAACTCTGAAAAACAGGCATGATTTTACCAAGTGGCATAACTGACCCCCCTACCCCAGTGAGCAGCTTGTACAAGAGGGAAGCCTTGGTCCTGAGGGGATGTCCTGCTGCTGCTGCTGCTTAGTGCAGGGAACAATTGCTCCAGGGAGCATCATCAGCTTACAGCTGGATGCAGTTCAAAGCTGGGCTGTGACTGGAAAAAGAGATACAGGTTCAACAGAAACAACATACACGGTCTACAAAAGCTGTACTTTACCTTAAAGAATTGTTATTAATATAGGGTAAAGATAAAAAAATTATTAATATTCTGTATAAATTTAAATATAATTAATAATTACATAAAAATGAAATAAAACCATTCATCTATAGGTAATTAGTCTGGAAATCCTGTCTCTTGGAAGAAACAGACTGACACTACTGCCACCAAAAACATCCTTACTTTGTAAATTGACAGTACAGAATGTCAATAACAACCAGCTAGCTCTCATGTCTCCCAAAAGAATTGTCAGAGCTTGTAAGCATTAAATAACTCGTTCTCAATCACTGCACTGATTAATTTCCTTTGGCATTGAAAAGTGTTGAAACTTCAGAGGTTGCAGGCAACAAATTAAAAACTTTACTAGAGCCCATAGCTGACACAAAGAGTTGGAAGGTACTCAACATTGATTCCACACACATCTCAGCATTCACAACCGTTGTCTGCTACTTCCCCTCATCTGGTAACACTCAGCACATGTGAGACCTTGATAGAAGGTTTACTAGAGGATATTACACACTTTTATAAAAAAGAATGTTCAAACAGTAACAAGCTTATGTTTTTGCCCGTGTACCTTTTCCAGTTGACAAAACTAAAAGTACTCAGAACTGATGACAACAATAGTTGTTGTCAACAAATAGTCAAATTTCAGATGAACAAGGGAATTTATGAGAGTGTAGGTTTCTGAACCTGGCAAAAATTTATTTAAAAGCATTACAGATAATCTTTGCAAGTGTACCTACCCTGTTGAAATGTCTCATTGTATATAATGATCAAGCCGGCGTCCTGCTAGTATTCCCAGACTTACACATTTAAACTTTTCTTTAAGTAGAAACTGGACTCACTGGATGAACAAACACTGTCTTTAAAAGGCCTACCCAAACCTGAATTTTCCAGAAATGCATTGATACATTCCTGTTAAATTAAAAAACTGTGTATGGACAACAAGCTGACCTCGGCTGTGATGAGCTTTCTCAGTTTCCAAATGCAGCTCTGTGCACTATTTGATCTTAAACCCTTAGGTTTTAGTGGAAACTCGTTTCAGAAACAACACCCGGATTTTATCACATTAAACATTTGGAGCATCTGGAATTAAACACAAACAAGCCGCCCTCGTTCTCCGCGTGCTGTGCAGCCTTACAAACCAGCGGCCTTGTCTGTCAGCGGGGGCGCCGGCAGTGATGCCTGAGGGACGGCTCACCGCCATAAGGCTCATTTCCCGGAGACCCGTGTTCTCCGGGTGTTCGAGGACACACAGCATTTCAAACACCCGCACGCCGAGCGCCGCGGCGCCGCCGGCNGGGCTCCGCCGCTGTCCCGCGGAGGGCCGGTGCCCGTGGGCCGGGGGAGCCAGGCGCTCTCGCTGCAGGGCGCGGGCGGGCGGGGAGCAGCCTCGGGACGGCCCTCGGGAGCGCAGGGGAAGCGGCGCCGCACCCCGGGAGGGTGGGAGCGGGCTCCGGCCGGCGAGCGGCGTTTCCAGCAGCCTCTCCGGGCGCGGCTTCGTGGGAGAGTGGCGCCGGCTTCGCCCTCAGCCGGCCGGTTGGGACCGCGGGAAGCAGAGGCGCTCAGGGCTTGCGGAGCCGAAGGGCGTTCCCGGTGCTTCCATCGATGGCGCTTCAAAGAAGGCGCCCGCTTATGTATGAAGCCCATTGCTAACCTGAAGTTGCTTTTGGGGGGCTGTTTAACAAATCTTCCAGCACTGTTTAGTTTCTGACTGCCTTCTTTTCAGTTGCCGTATCTTTGTGCTTTACATTCAGAGGCAGCATAGGAAGAATCTTAATCAAATTCACTTTATTTTAACCCTTGCTGCTTTTAAATGTAGTTCTATCTGAACAACTGAATATTTTTTAAAAGTTGGCCCTTTCACAAAAGAGTTTAAACAAGCATATATAAAACTTCCTTTGTGGTTAGTTTTCATGTAAATGGACACGATTTTATTACTTTTTGGCACTGGCACATACCAGGGAAGTGGTCACAGCACCAAGCCTGGCAGAGTTCAAGCAGCGGTTGCACAACTCTCTCAGGCACATGCTGTGACCCTTGGAGATGGTCCTGTGCAGGGCCAGGAGTTGGACTTCGGTCCTTGTGGGTCCCTTCCAGCTCAAGATATTCTATGATTCTGTGATAATCTCTGAAGAAAATTCAGTCATGATTTTTCTCTTTCTTCTGCAGAACTACCCACCTTTTATTTCATCAGGCATCCCTTTCCTTGGTCATGCAATTGCATTTGGAAAAAGTCCCATTGAATTTTTGGAAAATGCTTATGACAAGGTATGTTTTCCCACATAACTGGATGAGCATATATAAAAATATTTTTGTGTATCTGTTAAGTTCTCTCTCTGGGGCCTGTTTAAAATCAGTTCATTCTCATTTTCCACCTCAAATATGGAATGGAGCGTGCACAGTAGGCTCTGTGATCTTCAGGTCTCTTCATGTAACAGTAGTGTTTTCTGAGCTCTCTCTTGTGATTCACATGTCAAAAATACACTTGTGCATTTGGGCAATGCTCGTAGCTGAATCACAAATTAATTAAAAAGCCATTTTCATGACATTATTTCTTTCTGTAATTGGTAACTTTTAATCACATTCTTTACCAGTCTGTGACCAGGCTGGAATGTAGCTGACCACCTCTGTAGGCAACTTGATGAATTTTAAGGCCTCTCTGATGTTAAAAGAGCTGGTGTATAAAACCTCAGTAATTTTTATACTGTAACAGCCCAGAAGAAATTAACTAAATCAGTAGAGCCTTAGTTCCAATTAAATTAGGTTTATCAAGCTGGTTCACATTGTCTAAAACTATCTAGAGTTATAAGCTTAAATCTTAGCTTGATTAGCTTAGAGAAAGCCCAGTCTGGTGCATGACGGTCTGCTGGAGATGACTTTTAAACTTCCAAGTCTTACTTGCCCCTAATTACCTATGTATAACTCCAAGCCAGAATTTTTCAAGACAGTGTTTGTAGATTACTGGAGTCAATATGTGCTGCAATCTCGCTGTTAATTTTTTTACTGTGACTGATCTTTTATTTATGTTTTCTAAAATAGTTGGTTTTAAAATGTGCATGTTCACATGTGTTCCTTATAATATTAGATATCACTGGTATGTACATTGAGAACAGAATTAAAATGTGGTTTAAAATATTTTTATCTTTATTAAATCTCTGGGTACTTAGGAGAAAACATTTTATGAAAGACTGTACATAGAGATAGGTATTTAATGATTTGTGTTCTTATTTAAAAGAAATTCTGGGGTTTTTTTATTCTCTCTCTTAGTATGGACCTGTGTTCAGTTTCACTATGGTTGGCAAGACATTCACATACTTACTGGGTAGTGATGCTGCTGCTCTACTCTTCAACAGTAAAAACGAAGATCTGAATGCAGAGGATGTGTACTCTCGGTTAACTACGCCGGTTTTTGGCAGGGGAGTTGCCTATGACGTCCCTAATGCGGTTTGTATTTTAAATAACAGATGAGTAGAAAAGCAGTGCAGTTTGAGTGCTGAGTAGGCAGCCCTGAGCTCTTGGCTCTGCCTGATGGGGTTGTGTTCACATGCAACTGTGGCATATTGCAGCAGGGAAATTATCTGATCTGGGTAATCAAGACTAAGCATGTTCAGGTTGCTTTCTTCACCACCTGGCCATTTGTCACTCTGGATGTTACCTTTTGTTCTTGAAAGCATCTAATCTCATAATAGAGGAAAAACTAGGGAGTCATGTTTTTCTTCCCTTGCAGCATGCCACTGACTGCAGCTCATTCTACCCTTCCAAACAACTTCAGGCCTTTCTTCTGAGAAAGCCCCAAGAGTGATAACTTTATATTTATGCCATGCCAAATGTAAACATAGGAGTAATAATTTAACAGTTTCAACCACACGGTTTGTCTAGCTCAGACAGAAATCATTCTGTATGTGTTTGCAGAATACAGTCTGCATGGGCGCACAGGGGCTGTGTCATGTGGCATTGTATCCGAGCTAAGCATTGGCTGCTTGCTTGTTTGGGAGGGTGGCCTGTCAGGTCAGACCCTCCAGCTGCAGAAGCCAGCTTTTCTGTGGCCACGCTTGCTCCACTGGCACTGTGTGTTCAGTGCATGTTGTAGGGCAGAGTAGCTGGGTAGAAGAAACAGCACTGTGGTATACTTTATGTTTGGATTTTCAGTTTTGGCCTCATTTTGTTTGTATAAATGTCCATCATTTGACTAGTTTCTGTGACCCATCAATTTCTTTTCCTCCTTAGCACGCCTCTTCATTCATCCCTGCCTACATGCTGTGGTTGTTGCCCTATTAATGATATGGTTTAGGGACAGTAATCACTACTCTCTTTGCCTCCACACTGGCATTTTTTCTTGATCCACAGAATATGCATGTTCTTACCCTGTTCTTTTGGAATTCTCATACACAGCTAACTACCTACAACTTACTACTTTCCAAATAGGTAAAGGAGAACTTGGTTGTCTCCTCCTTTGTCAGGAAGTACTAAATTGTGGATAGGCAGTTTGGGGGGAGGATTGGTTGGTTGGGTGGTAGATTCTTTTCCACTTCATGGATTTGCATGGCTCCTCTCATCCCTATGAGAATGAAACCAGCAGGACTGCAGCCTGGATAATGAGTAGGAGATAATTTCTTGTGTCCTAGGAGATCTCTTCCATAAGTGGGGCCATTCCAACAGACTTGTTTCTACTAGTTCAGATAGTTGGAGGCCTTCCTCAAAAAGTCAGGGATGGAGTTGTTAATCACTTTTGCAGCTGCTGGAACATGCAGGGTGCATGATTCTCTGTAATACATCTCACATTCTTCTCTGGTATATGCTAATTTCAGAAAAGTGTCTGTGAATCACAGACTGCTAAATTGGCCAGATTTTCACTGTGTTGTGCTTGTTCTGTGGATTCTGACTGTCATGGGATGTCTGCTTGAAACTTTAAGGTCACGCTTTGTTCTTAATTCTGTGAAAGTTTGCCCACTTATTACAGCTGCTTCGACTTCTGCTTGCATGCTCTTCAGTTTGTGGATGGATTTGAATGTCTGTCTTCATGCAAGAACTAGTTCTTTGATGGGATCTAATCTCATCCATCAGTTTTATAGAACTTTCTGTAAGCTCCTTGGAAATGGGCATTTCTTACAACCACGTACTTCAGGCACATAGGGATGATTAAAGCCTACCTCATTGGCCCACCATATACAGCTTTTTTTTTTGCTTTTTTCTGGAATGAGGTCTTTTCCTAGAGTTACCCTAGGTTTTCTTTTTCCCTAGAGTGCATTTGAGTTCTGCTTTAGTCAAGAGAATAATCTTTTCTTATTACTCAGTAAGCCTTGGGTGTCGGTGGATATGTCTACTTAATTCATACCTTTGATACCAGAAGGACTTCTTTCTTATTATCTCTGCAGATTCAGGCTCCTCAGAAAATTCCTTTTCTTTCCACAAAAATGACTCTTTTTTCCACAGCGAGGAGATGCAGGGAGTTTGCTATTGACATTTAAATTATCTCTGACACTGATTATCTCTAGCTTCCCCCTGTGAAGCTAGGGAGGTAGCACGTCCGGTTGTGGCCAGAACATGTTCTGCTAGAGGTGAGCTGGCTTTTTGCATAGTGTCACCACCACAATTTCATTTCAGACATCTAATGAGAAGGCATTTAGAGGACCATGGAAAATTTCATTGGCATTCTACAATTGATGGGTCATCCTGAAGTTTTTTTTGAGACCCCCTTCTCTCTGCTTAAGCTGCTAAGTATCTCTTCATTCTGACCATGACTTTCAGGCACGTGTTTAGAAGAACCACTCCTTATTCTTCAAAATTAGTAACTTGCTTATTTACCAGTGATTCTGGTAATTGTTTGTTAATATCCATAGTCAATATATCAACTCATATTCACTCTCTGTCTCCTCCCCCCAAGCCTCTTGCAGATAGTTCTTTGTTGAGAGGAGCTGAAGTTGCAGAGCATGTGTTCACTCCTATGTGCCATTCTTGTCTCCATGAAGCTGGGGACTGGCTAGCATGTTGCAAGGGAAAACGTGCTTGTCTCTTCGCTGTGTGGCATGTGTGCCCTCTGACAGACTTCTGGGGTCCTCACTGCATTCTCAAAACAGAAGCTTCTAGGAAGTAGCCTTTTATTCTGTATCGTACATGCAGAGCCCTTGGTGGGAAGAGTTTTTGGTGTATCACTCATGGTACAGTGCAGAGCTATAGGACAGATGCCTCATTCATAATTCGGGCTTAAAAATCAAATGAGTAATTTTCTGAGTTGATGTTCTGTCAATGCACTGGATGGTTCTCGTCTAACGAGGAACACAGGCTAAATCCAGACTTTGCAAAGATGGGGCTGGTTAAGTTTGTGATTATATAGCTAAAGGGCATTCCATAGTTCAACTTTGCATGCATCTTGTATCTTCAGGGATAAAGCTTAATGAAGTTACTAAAATAATTTTTTTGTTTGGTACTGCAAAAGAGAGAACTGCAGCTCCTTTGAGCTATTATTTTCTTTGGATATTTCTGAACTATTGCTTGAAAGACAAAGAAGGTGAAAAACAGAATATTATGTATTAGTTAAAACTGAGTATCTGCTGTACCCTACAGTCCTAATCATAATCCCTATTTACTTCTGGATGGTCTTACAGTACAAATTCTAATAAGCTTTAATTACATTAATATGATGATCTTTGTACTGATTGCTTTTTCTGTCTTGGTTCTTTTAGATATTTTTGGAACAGAAGAAGATGCTCAAAACTGGGCTAAACATTTCCCAGTTTAGACAGCATGTATCAGTGATTGAAGAAGAAACAAAGGAGTATTTCAAAGCATGGGGAGGGAGTGGAGAGAAAAGTAAGCAAGATTAAATGCATTTTTCCTCCAATTTTCTGGGAAGTAATTAAGGCCAATGCAGTATATTTTTGTAAAAGATGTACTGCAATATTAAAGAAATTAAAAATTACATAGGTAGAAGTGTACTGAACATCAGAAGAAAGAAAATACAGATTTTTTAAAAACAAATGTAAGGCTATTGGAGAATAAAATCAGAAAATCATGGAAAGGAATGAAGGACTATCTTAGTTTTGCTTTCTTAATGGGCTCATAGTGCACCTGTTGTGCTCATTTTGGATGTGTCAGCTCAGTGTAACCACTTCCTAGTCCCTGGGAAAAGCTGCTGCTCTGACGCCCTAGAGAGCCTGCACTGAAGATCTTGTCTCTGAGAGTTTCTACAGTGAAAAACTGCATCTGATATGGTTACGTTAGTGACCGAAGTGAAATTGTTATTTTCCCTCATTCCCAACTTGCCCATCATCGTTACAAGCTCACAGCTGCATAACAGTGCCAAATACTATTTAAACATACATATTTATATTTAAATGCATAAAATTTATATAATACATATCACATTTTAATATATTATTTTGAATGTATTTGATTTATATGTAATATAATTAATAATATGGTAATATATAAATTGATATTTAAGTGTCAAAGTACTATATAAAAATAATTCAGTGAGCAGGAAAACTGGTTTCCCATGGATTTAGAATTCAGGGTTAAATCTTTGTATGGCTTATATTTATTAAGGATTGAGCCTTGTGATGCATTGCTTGCTTTGGAAGAATTACTAACTCTGCGACCAAAATTTCTAGAAAGAAATACCTTAGGAAAAAGGTATCAGTGATCTAATTAAAAAGGAGTTTGAAGAGACATCTGATGAGACACATAGAAATTTTAAATTGGATTCTTTATTCTCCTAGTAAAACAATTCAAAACTCTATTTTAAGTTAATCTGTGTCCAGTTACTTATTTTTTACTTACACAAAATAAAAATTATAACCTGTAAAATATAACATCTCACCCGAGATGCATCTTCAGTAACGTTTCCAAATCTTTCCTCAGACCTGTTTGAAGCGCTTTCAGAACTGATCATTTTGACAGCAAGTCACTGCCTCCACGGGAAGGAAATCCGAGGCTTGCTGAATGAGAAGGTGGCTCAGCTGTACGCCGACTTGGATGGGGGTTTCACTCACGCTGCCTGGCTTCTGCCAGGCTGGCTGCCTCTGCCAAGCTTCAGGTATCAGCAATAACTGAGGAAGCAACTTCAGCATTTTATCTAAACTTCACTGTTGTTTGGATTGCCCCCTATCCCCACCATTTCTTGTTTGTAAGCTATTCTAGACATCCCAAAAAATCCTCATAAGCATTTAGTGTTACGTTGTATAATGTTGCTAATGGAAGTGTTTTGAATCGCAGGCGTCGAGATCGAGCACACAGAGAAATAAAGAATATTTTCTACAAAGTGATCCAGAAACGTCGGAAGTCTGAGGAAAAGGAGGATGACATGCTCCAAACTCTACTTGATTCTTCATACAAGTAAGCCAAGAGTTTGAAGACTTGTTTGAAGATTTACTTTAGCTTTGAGCTCTTTAGCTAAAACTATCTACCAGAACCCAGTAAACACTCCCTCATGTTCTGAATTGGTTTTGTTGCATGCAATTTGTCCTAGCTATTCTTAAAAACAGGTTTAAAACTTCACTTGTCAATGGTTATTCCGATTTCTGAAATTTTCCTTGGAGGTCATGAGGTGGCTGAGGTTGCTTCCTTTCTCTTTGCTGGCTGTTGGGGAATGATTTTCTTAAGGCTCTTAAAGAGTCTCTCTCTCTCCCTCTGTTCTCCCTTATCCCTACCCTTAGATCTTTTGCAGTAGGCAATGAAAGAGTAGGAGTGAGTACATTAGAAGAAATGGTGAATGCTCCTGTATAAATGGCAATGCTAAATAACTGGAAACGTGACCAAATGAAGCTCTAACTTGGCTGCCTTTGACGCAGGGACGGCCGCGCGCTGACGGACGATGAGATTGCGGGAATGCTGATCGGGCTGCTGCTGGCAGGGCAGCACACGTCCTCCACCACCAGCGCCTGGCTCGGCTTCTTCCTCGCCAGAGACAAATCCATCCAGGAACAGTGCTATGCAGAACAGAAAGCAGTGTGTGGGGACGACTTGCCACCCTTAACTTATGACCAGGTTTGTATGTTACATTAGTCCTGAGGGGTATTTTTATACTTTTAGATGCTTGTTTAAAAAAAAATTAAAAGATCATCAGACATGAAATGCAGTCACGTGCTTTGCGTTAAAGTAATAATTGGCACAGTCATTCTGTGATAATGCTGTTTGCCAGTACATTTCCTCTTCTCTTTCTGTCCAAGTAAATTTTCACCTTGATACTGTTTTTCTAATCAGTGTTCATTAGGGAAATAAATTATGATTATTTAATAAATGATAGTTCTGTAGAAGAGGAAGATCCTCATATTCCCACTGAGGAAAGCAATGCAGTGTGACCTTGTTCTTTAATTAGGCAATAGTAAATACTCATGAGATAGATCACTAAGACACTAGTTGTATTTTATTGCACTGGTCAGTGATTTTTTTTCTTCTTAATTGAATCAAATGGAAAAAGAGAAATTATCAGTGTAGTTTAATAAAGTACATGTAAATATGAGCTGCTTACTCTTTGATTTTTTTAAAAATTTGTTTTTAAACAGTATAAAATAGCATTTTGTTTGTACTGAATAAACGTGGCTATATTTTTGATATATCATTTTCTCTATATTTTCAGCTCAAGGATCTTAGTTTGCTGGATCGCTGTCTAAAAGAAACTTTAAGGCTTAGACCTCCTATAATGACCATGATGAGAATGGCCAGAACTCCCCAGGTGAGGACACTTTTTGAAGCTAATTTCACTGCAGCAGCACAGGCCAGGTCAGAGGTATCTCAGCTGGCAGGAGGAAACACAAGTGAGTAGTGTTTGGTGGCAGGGAGGAAAGCTGATGGCAGTCTGGGGTTCTGTCAGTGGTAGCATAGCCAGCGTTGAGTGAGGAAAGCAATTAATACCTTGAACTTGGTATTTGTTACCTCCATCTGGAATTGTGTCTGGTTTTGGATCCCTGCAGCCCCCAGCAAGCAAGAGACTGATGAAGTGAAAAAAGCAGAGGGCCACCCAGATGGGAGGGTGCTGCAGCACTTGTGAGAGGCTGAGGGAACAGGGATTGTTCCACCTGGAGAAGAGCAGGCTCCTAGGAACAGCCATGTGCAGTTTTCTTCAGCAAAACTGGCCCTTCTTGTAGCTACCAGTCTTATTTGAGCTTAGTTTGGTGCCACCATTTAAAGCCTTTTTGTTTGCCAGGTATTTTTAATTGCTGTCATGGAAAAATTTGGCATGCATTTAACACAAGCTAGGTAAATCTGAAAGAAAACTTGCTCTTTGTACAAATACGGTATCATGTCAAAAAATTCAATTTTTTTCAGTGACAAAGGCTTTCAATAAATTTTAAGTTCTTCTTGTTTTTTTTTTTAAACCTCCTTCTTTAGAATTGCCAGCCTTATTAAAGCAGCTGGAAGGTTCCTGCAAATGCTTGAGCACTGTGTCCTGTATAAGTAAGAGAGAAAATGCTAGGTTGCATTGATTTTAAATGCACTTGGGCAAAATCTCCTGAAATTTAAGCCTCGTGATGTAACACTTCAGGTAACACTTTAAAAAGAAAAATGGAGATGTTTCGTCATGTGTGGGGTCTTGTCCCTTCTCTTGTAGACTGTTGCTGGATACAATATTCCCCCTGGCCATCAGGTGTGTGTATCTCCCACTGTTAACCACAGACTCAGAGACTCCTGGAATGATGCTCTAGACTTCAAACCTGACCGGTATCTCCAAGATAACCCAGCAGCTGGAGAGAAGTTTGCATACATTCCCTTTGGTGCTGGTGAGTAATAGAACCTTCCTGAGTGAGGCTGTGCTGAGGTGGCTCACACCAGCCATCTCTTACAGCACCTCTCCACACTGCAGCATCTGAGGACAGATTTTTTTTTTTACATTTCTGCCTGAAAGGTTTCTTAATGTGTAAGTGCTGTGAAAATAATTAAGTTAATAGTTCTGCACTAGTCATAGCTGTATATATATCTCACAGCAGGAATCAAAACATCTTTAAGTTAGTGTGAGTGATGCTTGACTCACATCTTTGCAAGTCAAGGATAAACCTGGTAATACAAGTTCAGTTGAAGGCAGAGCAAAAGTCTGCAGATTCCCAACTTACAGAACAGTTTGCAAATATTGCTGATGGAGTTAGAGTTGATCTCATTTCTCAGTGTTTGCAAATGCTTCTTTGCTGATACGTAAATTAATGCTTTCTAGTGAGGACAGAACAGCACGATCTCATTCCACTTACTCATCTGCTTTATGCAGTGATAACTTAGAAAAATAAGACTTGGATGGAGTTATAGAATGGGGTATGTGCAACATCAGAGCCTCACATTGTTGAGAAAGGGGCAGCTACTGTCCACGTAAAATTTCTAAAGTTAGCTGGTTGTCAAAGGGGATCCAATAAAATATTCTAACTGCGTTTTATGACTTTCCTTCTAGGCCGTCATCGCTGCATTGGAGAAAACTTTGCTTATGTTCAAATTAAGACTATTTGGTCTACTTTGCTTCGTTTGTATGAATTTGATCTCATCAATGACTATTTTCCAACTATAAATTATACAACAATGATACACACACCTAATAACCCTGTTATCAGATACAAGAGGCGGTCACTGTAAACTCTGGTGCTAAAACCTTACTTATTTAAGTTGTGTGAACTAACAGACTTTTGAATAAAATTGTGACAGAATGAGTGGCAATGGAAGCTGATGCATCTACTGTTAGGAAAGCAACAGTAGTCTACCGAATGCAAAAGTTATGCATCTATTTTGTTTGCCCACATTATTTACTGCTGCTGTGTACAATTGCTTGTTCTACAATTTTCTCATTGCATTTTTAAAGCAAAAGTGTCTTTTCTATTGACGTAACACTTTTAAGGTGCATGCCAGATCTTTAATGAAGAAAAAAGTAATTTCTACAAGTGGAACTTCTTGCTTTTGAAAGATAATTGAAGATTACTTTTCTCAGATAACCAAGGGGCAAGGCTGCCTACCTTGCCTCTGTAACCAGTTACAGCAAACCCATCAGGGAGTAGGCACCACAGGGGACTGCACTCAGTGGTGCCCTTCCTTTGGCATTTATGATTCTGTTCCAAGCAACTGAGCGATGGTCTTGGCTGATTTAAGAAAATGTTACTGTACAGCTAAGGGTAGGCAGAGTTCAAAATGTTCACAGGTAAGTCTTTTCAAGAATGAGCCATTTAACTGTCTTAACTTGAAGTTGTTGTAAAATGCTTATGTTCAGAAAGCAATGAGTAATTCTCTAAAAAATTCTGAAAATGGTGATCTCTGGAAGCTTGTAAAGTGTGAGAGTAACAATATGAAGATACCAACAACATGAATTTTGTAAATAATATGTTTGTGTGTAAAAATGTCACAAATTAAGTGAAATAGCTGAATGTTGTCTGGGTTTGTACTGACTCATGCAGGATTGTTAAATGGTGTTCAGTTCAAGAGTGCTGATGATAAATGGTAACGAGCTCTGGCTCACAGGAATTTTGAATTAAGTTTATAAATAAACCTCTTGGGGAAGTTTCCTTGGGGAAGTGCTCACTCCTGTCACTTCTTTTTGAAAAGGTTTCACCAGTAAATTTGTAACTCTCTCTTGGAGTGGGTCATGCCCCCTTCAGCAGTGCTCAGTGTAACAAGGACTTCCTCTGGTCTTTCCTGGTCTAAATTCAGTGTTGCAACCATTCTAAAACCTTGTGTTTGTATCAGTTGGGGCAGCTGAGGGAGCACAGGATCTTCCCTCCCAGCCCTGTCAGATGTGACCAGGGTCTGCAGAAGCCAGGCTTGTCCCTCTCCCTCTCTCTGATAGAGTGCTTTGGAATCTGTAAAAAGCTGCAGTCACTACAAACAGGAGGAAGTCAGGCAGGAGCAACCTGTTCTGTGTGAATAAGGGAGCAGTTCTTGAACACAGTTAGAAGCATGAAGTCATGTTTATTTCAGTACTTTGACAAAATACCCATAAAATTCAAAACTTCTACCATTACAAAAATAGGTCTCTACAAGTGATATTCTGTCTGCACTGCCAGTAGCAAATATTACGAGAGTCAATGTAATTCAGTAGCCTTGCCAGAAAAAGTGCAAGTAAACTTTGCTGAATGTAGCTCAATTTAATTAATACACAAGTTTCATCTTCACACCCTTTTGATAAATACACACTTCATAAGTTAATCATTTAAATTAGCATTCCACAAATATACATGTAATTTAATGGTGGGGGTTTTTGTTTTGGGTTTGGGGGGATTTTTTGGGGGTTTTTGTTTGGGGATTTTTTTTTGTTCAGGTTTTTTTTTTTTTCATAAACACAAAGTGCCTACATACATAAATCCCAGTCTCTGTGGGTGTGCCAGGATGGAACTGTATACAATCGTATAGCTGTGTTCATATTGGTCCCACAATATACACATTATACAAAAGCACAGAAAGAGCACAGATTTACAGAAGGCAATCTGTTAGCATCACTGCCAGTGATGGAGATGTTGAAGGGTATTATTATCTTCTTATACCCATGTGCAACTGAGTGTATGAAGTCGAACCTGTAAGATGGAGAAAAATTCTCATCAGGCTTACTTAGAACAAATAGGTACATTCAGCTGAATAAGCATGAAAGATTTTGCATGGGAAATCATAGAACAGGGACTTTTAAAGATCAAATATTTTAAGAATAAAACTTCCTCAAATGATGGGGAAGACTTAACCAAAAAGCTTCAAAACTCAAGTTCGACAAATTTCATCTCATTGTTCTGACAATTTTCTTGAGGTTTTCCTCCTGCAGCACAAAAATTGCCATCATCTATGGGACAAATTGACTGTAACTTCTGTAATTGAAGTGGTAGGAGAAGAAATTCCTCTTCCACATCCCAATCTTCTGGGTACATTTTTTCCATATAACTTAAACTCTTAGCAAGATGCCAACTGAATGCTTGCCCTGCATTTATTACAGATCAGGGAAGTAAAGTGCTACCAATAATCTCAACATCTATAATTAAAGCACGCTCGTATCTCTTTTGAAAGAATTTTACAATCTTCTTTTAATTGAGTTTTTTTGCTACAGCTCAGAAATGCCTCTTGCTTAAAGGCTGAAAATTGACAAAACTGAAGTTGTTTGTTACGTATCTCAGAGAACCAGCACCCACTTGGCAGTGGGCCCTGTGCTCCCCAGGGCTGCTGGGGAGGGTGCCTGAGCCCCCACCTGACTGCACGCTGCCCAGCCGCTTCTGCAGTGCCTCCAGGCGATTGATGTAATCTGTCAGAGCCCGCTCGGGATCGTAGTTCTGCAGCTGAGGACAGGCGAAGGAGACCGGGTTTAAATCAGCATGCATCCCGTGGAACCTAGGGGCGGAACAACACACACCGTTTCAAAAAGGGAAATTTCAAGTAAAAATATCAGCCACACAGCAAAATACTGTAGGTAGGGATACCTTATGGCCTGCATGTTCCTTAGCTTATCCATGTGGTAGCCAGCACATCAAACCCATTTAACCTCCCTGCCACTTAATGTCCAAGCCAGAGAAACCACTCTTCCCACTTGCCTTTTCTTTCTACTGCACAGGATTTGTTGCTGAATTTTTTTGAGATGAAGACTGACCAGCAAATTCCTAGTGAGATTGCAGCAGAAGCCACAGTAGACTGAAGTTTGGTTTTCTATTAAGAAGCTTGTGTCAACAAGGACACCGCCATCTTTACAGGATTCTGCCTCTCCTCATTACTAAGTAAAAGTCAACAGTGGCTAAAATAGATTAAAAGTTTTTTCCATGTAAACTGTTATGGTCATGACAAACTAAGATGATACAAATATTGAGGTGGTTTACATGAAAATGAAACCCAAAAATGGCTAGAATTTGATATTCAGTGAAGATTTGAGCTCACAACTTCATACAAGCTCATCAAAGGCTGATGGCACTTATAAAAATGTTGCCCTTGATGAAAAATACCCGGTTTCACTGGCAGCTGCCTCACTGATGCATCTGGTATCACAGCTTAGGGCCACCAACCAGAAGGGTTTAAACAAGAAAAAGCAACGGAGCTACCAAGCAGCTTCCACCCATGCTCTGGCCACGACACGACAGCAATTGCTGCCAGCCCATAGTAATGGGTGATCCTCAGCCCCAGTGGAGCCCTGCTTTCCCTTCCCTTGGCTGAGAGCCCCTGAAGCAGCCCCTCTCCACAGCACACTGCCCAGCCAGCAGGGTCACTCAGTCACAAAGCCCAGGCTCTGCAGGTGCAGGAAGGCACAGCTCCATCCCACGATCTCCGCCGGTTCCGAGAGCATGACAGGATGCAGTGTGAGGGATGTGCAAGCTTTGGCCTCGATCATCTGATGAGTAATCACACACTGAATGTCTGAGGCATCATTTTTTACATATTCTTACCCAAAAAGCTAAATCTTACAGCATCAAAGGTTACAAACCTTAGCAGTCAACACTGATGCTTTCAGTTAGCTAAACAGTGCCTGAAAGAGAATAATAATAAAAAAACCCCAAACGTACTTATGTTGAAAGTTTACAGGAGATCTAGGAGACTCCATGCCTGACCTGGATCTATAGGAATGCCTCTGTTCTCCATAAAGATCCATGCCACCAGAGAATGAATCAGGCCGTAATTCATTACCTAGAAATACAAAATATACAGAATTTTAGAAATATAAAAAGCAGTGTCTTGAAAACTAAAAAAAATTAACACCTTTTGCACTTTACTGGGAATCTCAAAAATGAGTTTTCTGTTTGCATATCACAAAAATGGCATTTAGCAAGTGTAGACCACTTTCAGACTCCCTCAAGGAAAAGCAGAGGTGAAATCCTGACCTCATTGACGTCAGTGAGATAACTCTCACAGACGGAGCAAAGGTTTTAGTGCAGACCTAAATAGCCAGTAAATAATAAAGAAGCTTCTGATTCTCCTTAGACTCCTACAAAAAAGCAAACAGAAAACTGTCATTTCCCAAACATAAACCTGTAACAAAAGAATGACAAGCTTTTGTTCTAAGAAAAAGACCATGGTGCAGATCTCCTACAAAAACCTCAATGAGGCAACTAAAATCACTTTCACGAACATGCTCCATGGGGAAAACTTCCATATTTTTGTAAATACCACCCACAATGGAGCAAAACAAAACTGAAGAGAAAGCAAATAAGTTAGTGTCTGTGCTGAGAATGGAAACTGAGAAATAGGTTAATCCAAACAATTATAGCGAAAGAAAGAGGGAACAGCCCCCATTCATTCCACATGAGGATAATACAAATTAAAACCCATCTCCATTAAGCAGTGACTTGCAATTAAGGTGTGACTTGCTAATAGCATTTTTTCAGTCATTACTGGACTATGACTTACCTGTGTTCTGGCTAAAGACATCCCTACTGATAGTCAGAATACCAGAACCTGTAACTCTGTGCCACCGACGAACCAGGAACTTCATTCTGCATTTCAAATTAAAAAAAACCAAAAAACAAACAGCTTCAGGATAAATGAAATAGTCTGATAAAAGTAATCTGCTTCTTTTATTCTATAAAGTATAAGAATTTCTTGACCAGCAAGCAAAATTAACAGATGGGCATCTAAAACCTGAGTATCAAATACAAAACATCCTTTTGCACATCCCTAAGGAAGACCATCTTTTGTCCAAACCTGCTTTCAGCTTCACCTGTGCAATTCCAGAAATGCTGTGTAACTCCAGGTGGACAGTAAATGGCTCAAGCACCTAACCAACAGCACACAACCATTTAAAAACCATACTAAATATATTTTTTTTGCCCTGTCACAGCTCCAAAACTGCAACTGCAGAGCACTATGAGTAAAAATGTCACAAAACGTACATGAATAGTTCATTGAATTTGTACTACACACAAGGCTCAGAACAACAGCAAACAGAAGTGCTTGGGGGTTCAAACCTTTGTGAAGAAGGTTTGTAGTGACATGGCAGTACAATGCAGTAATAAACTTTACTTTTTTTTTCTTCACTGATTCCTGCTCATCCTTAGTCTTGTGAAAATCAAAGGACTACCTAGATGGAGAAAATTAACTCCTAAATCTGTATTATATGTATGTTTAATCTTTAAAGGAAATTAAGCTGCAGAAAAAAACCTTTGTAAATAAGTGCAATCCTTAGAATTGCTCATAATTTTGTTTTAATAATATGACTTTACACAGCACACTCCATCTGTGCTTATCAAATACTGAGCCCTTTCCAACTACAAAAAGGCTGCTTATTCCCATTACAGATTTTACCTACACTCTGCTCACCTTGTCACCCTACAAGTATCTACTATATTCATGACTACCATTTAAACAGGATGGAATATGACAATTTCTAGATTTCACTAGAGAGCTAGAAAAGTATATATTAAACTGCACAGTCATATCTGTTTGAAATGTAACTTCCTCCAGTTTACCTTGAAATTGCAATGGACACCCTGACTGCAGAGCGAAATCGTGTAAAACCCTTTGAATGATGTGTGATGATTTCAAGGTCTGTGTAGGAAGGCTGTCCCCCCATCCGTGCTATGAGGGCCAGCGTGGCTTCTTCACACTCCTGGAATCCTCCTAGTAACAGCAGCAAGTATTTTTTCTGATATATGAGAGCTTTCCGAAAGCTCTCTGCTCGTAGGTATTTGCCATAAATTCTCTGCAATAAGAGAAATAGACAAAAAGCCCCATAAGCTCCAAGAATCACTACAGTTGCAAGACTTTTGAAATAGTTACTTCTACAGCATTTCTGTGATTATTCATTTCTCATTATCATGGTGAAGATTGTGCTGCTGCTCACTCTTGTTGAATGCAGCTTCCTATATTGAGGATCACCTAAACATCAAGAAATGGAGCACACATAAAAGGACAACATAGGTGCTTACATGTCATTCGTGGAGAGAAAAAATAATAGTCAGGTATCTGAGGATGAAAATTTTAAAACTGAATTAGTATCTGTTTACTCAGAATAAAGCAGAGTGAATACAATGAAAAATAGGCCCAAATCAAAATTTAAAAAGCAGCTGTAGTTAGTATGGGGGGGAAAAAATCTTCCTACCCTTAAAACAGCATTTTCAGTATCTGATCCCAATTCTCTGAGGAAAGCCTCACTCCTGAGCTCTGCTCTCAGCTTGGAGAGTTCTGCATCGGCTTGTTTCAAAGATTTCTGCAGCGACAGCCTTTCTCTGTTCCACATTTCCTTCTCAGAGGCAACAAGAGTATCAATATTAACTCCAACATCTGATGAATGTCTAGAAGACTGAAGACAAAGGAAACTGAATTTGAATGACATAATTTGGAAAAGCTTAAGATGTGTTATCCTAGTCATTGGTTTGGTGGAGAATGCATAAAATTAATGAGAAAAACTACCCATTGGTTGGATCTGAGGCCACCCTTGTGCTCTCACACCTCAAAAGCAGTGACTTTAGGAGCCTGATCAATGTCCCAGAAAAATACAGCTTCTCCAAAAAATATTCCCCTCACGTGGATCATACTAGCTTCATGATCTTGAAGCTATCTGGATCTATTTGCTGCTTATCATGGTGACAAGATACAGATAAAAAAGAAAGGCACAAGGCATTTAAAAGAAAAGAGTAGTTAACAAAAAGAAGCTGGGTAAAATCACTAAGTTTTACACTTAACAGAGTGAGTTGAGACATACTGACCACTGAACAAGAATAACTCACACCCATCTACTCTGTAAAGGAAGCCAAGAAAGACAGACAGCTTGATCACTTTCAACTGGGTGACTAGGACAATGAATTATGCTTTTATGGCTCTATACATAACTCATTACATCAGCACCACCAAAGACATACGTAGTCTGCAGAAGGTTGTCTGTGCTGGTGTCTTCTAAGTTCTTCTTCCAGTTTCATAACAGCATTCCTCAAATTATTCTTCTCTTCACTCAGTCTGCTGACAAAGCCCGTCAGCTCAGCATTTTGCCTCAGCAGCCTCTCAGTCAGTGAGCTGGACGGAGTCCCTGGTGGCAGCACCAGCTTCAGCTGCAAGGAAGAAAGAAAACCAAACTCAACTTCTATTAGATCCAGGTTGCCAATTTGAAAATAACTGGCTTACAGTGAAAAACTTCTGTAGATAATGACAATAGATTTGTATCAACTTGTATATAAAAAACTTCAGTGTACCTGAAAATTACAGATTAATGTGACTTTCTTGTCTATATTTATCCTGTACATTACAACAGAGTATTTTCATACAAGCTCAATTGTATCAGCTATAACAATTTGCAAAGTTTTCTACTACATTTATGTTTATCTAACTTAGAGGAAAAGCCTCAAGGCCTTTTTCAAGTTACATTGAAAACACTTCCTTAAAATACAGGTAAGGATCAAATCAAGCTCACTTAACAATCAAATATTGCCGAATTCTTTGCAGCAGATTACCTCACTTCATTTTTTACACAGGTGCACGTTACTCAATCTTCAGTGGCCTTTCCTTTGGTAAATACAGGGCAGTTTAAGTAAATGTGTTGTGTCAACACAATACAGTAAATACTAAATGTTGATTTTAATATCAGGAAGTACTGAGAAAAGTTTCCTCAGTTACAGGATTACTGCTGAAAGGAAAATATATTTTCTTAAAGAAAAAGCCAAGAGACACAGAAATTTAAAATGAAACTGGAAAAGTTTTAATTTGAAAGTTGAAAAATCACTTTTAAAGTATAAAAAATGAAAAAAAAATAAAAGGAAAGAGGTTTTTACCCCTTTACTTTACCAGCTTCAATCAGAACACTCACTGAAATTTTCCTTTATAAAGTAAAGACCTGAATAAGTACAGGCTTACAAACTCCTTACTGGTTTCTGCCCACATATCATGATCCAAACGCTCCCATCAAAGTTACAGCATTGACTCTCACCTCTTCCAGACTGGAGAATCCAGGCAGTATTTTCAGTTCTGAAATAACTTCTTCAATAGCATTTTGTACTGCAATGAAGTCTTGATCATCTGCTGTTTCAAACTGCAATCTGAAACAAAAGGGACAGTTTCAACAGCAGATCAACTCTGACACCACAAGCCAGACTAACAGGACTTTCCATGGATTCCTGTGCACTGGATCTATAGCAAGTCACTTCAGCACCGTTACTGGAGACAGGGCAACATTTTCAAAACTGCTCAGTGACTCTGAACAAAATTGGCTTGATTTTAAAAAAAAGTGTATAAAACAGTTTCCACTCATTTGTAGACAGGGATGTTCTACATGAACCACATTTAAAATAGTGGTTCTGCTTCCCACAAATCTGTTGAATCCATGTGATCAAAATCTTATCCCAGACACACCCCATGCTGCTTTGTGCAAACGTTTCAGAAGGAATATTTAATATTAAATGACCATCACAGCAAAATAAAACCAAGTTCAAACCTCCCATGATATTTTTAAATCTTACTGAGATAATAACTCCTCAAAAATAAGAATCAATACCAGTTTCACTTGATCATCATTTTTTTCCCCAAGGAGGATGATTCAGAACAATAATCCCTATATTCATCCCCTTATACATGATGAATTGTTTAATTACTATTTTATATTAATCTACCTACACCATATCCAGATAAACCTTAACAATTTTCAGAGAACAAAAGGACAATTTTGCTGTGCCTTAAAAAGAACCCTGTTAAAACATATAGGATTTACAGCAGCACTTGGTACTCTGTAATCCTGTCTTCCATCAGTGTGTCTCAAGTAACAGCATACACTATAAAACTAGAACAACCCCAAACTCAATTAAATCCTGCAGTCTGTGAATTATGATTCAAACCCAACACATTAGCTTGCTGGTTGCTATTAACAAAATAAAATAGCTGAAGACTGGTCTAACCTGCTAGCAGCTTTCCAAGCCAACTGCTTCAGCTTTGGAGATGCATTTTGCAGCTTTTCTCTGACTTTTTCCAGAATTTCAGTAGCAGCAGAGAGATCTCCTGTCAGTGTGCGGTAAGTCAACTGATTTGACTCAGTTCCTTCCATTTTTTGCTGGAGAACCCAATTTCTTGTTCTGTCATTGGGTGTATCCCAGGTAGTCTGGAAAAAAATGTATTTTATATATATATATATATATATATAATATATGTGATCCAATGCTGTAAAATGAAAACATATGATTCTGAAACACACTCAGAAACTGAAGAACAAATAATTCTGACAGAGAAAGAAGTTTAGTGTGACTACAGCACTGCTGTAATGTAGCACTAAACTATCATTCATGAAAGGTCTAGTGTCTTTCTTGACTAAGATCTAGCAATCATGGAGCTACAGTGTGAATCCAGTCAAAAAACTCAGTCAGCAGGAAGTCACCAAGTCTTTCTGTTTCTTCCATCAGCAGCTCCTTTACCAGTTGTGCATGGAATTTGGGCAACTGAACCTATGTGTTTGGGTAACCAATCCACAGTCAGAAGAACAGGGGCTGAAAGAGACCACCACGGTCATGGAGGTCAGTCCACAGTCATAAGCAACCACACCACAGATGCTACCACAAGCAACACAATGCACTGAAGAGGTGTTCCTCAGTAACAACCTCCCAACACTGCCATGGAAGAACTGCTATGATTCACAAAGAAACCTGAGCCCATGGCTCTGCCCTTGGCTGTTTGCCCTACAGTGTGGTACCAAAGAAAAAAGTCAGTGTGTTGAATATGTCACAGGAAACAGCATTATTTGAAATTCCAGGCAGATCCTGGAAAGCAGATCAGACTATCTGCTCATGAGGAGGAGAAAAAACCCCAACAGCTGCTGCTAACCTGACCCATGGGAAGACTCTTTGCTGACCACAGTGCTGGCAGTTCCCTCTGTGCAGAAGAACAACGTGCACAAACTGAGCGTGGCAGGAGGGCTGCTGCTGTCACAGTTATCAGTACACTCTACATCCTGCCTCTAGCTGTGGGTAGTTTCCACAGCTTCAGAAGATAAAAGTAGCCAAATTAGATGAAAATAAACATTTCCTTCCTGGCTCCACATATGGATAACTGGTAAAAAGAATGATCTCAGGATGGGCAAAAACATGGTCAGCAAAGAGGCAAGCAAATCTCCTGTCAATCCTCTCTGCGACTATCCACAAATCACTCAGCCAGCAACGCTTACCTTTTTCAGGCAAGTTTCTAAAAAAGATCTAAAAGTAATTTAAAAATAATTTTAAAACTTTCCTGACCTCTTATGAGAGTGAAAAACTTAGAGGAAACAGTTACCACTTTCATTCATCTAAAAATTAGGATATTCCTAAATTGATTTTTTACCTTGATTTCTTTCTTCTGTTTTGTTTGCTAACATATACATATTCATGTATATGCATGTTTGATTGCTTACTCATTTATTTACTGAAGCTGTTGGAAGACCACTTACAAGGTTTCAAAGACCCCTTGCAGTTTATGAACTAAAGATTAAGGGCAGTGACCTGGGACATTACTGAGTATGAATAGCTCATTCCTGCAACTGGTTGCAAGGAATGTTCTTCTGAGACACAAAGTGTGTGTATACATCCAGATGCATTTTTCCTGCTTGTGCTCCTCCTTATACACTTCTATAACTTCACTTTCAGGAGGAAGCAGGTGAAAAGTTTTAGGCAGCAAACTGGAATGCTTTGCCTTTTCCATTCTCTGCCTTCCCTTTCCCATTCTCTGGTGCCCATGGTCTGTAATCTGCAGGCTATTTTATAGATTGAGTCAAGGCACAGTGACACACAATTGAGCAAAAGAATTAAAGCTAAATTGCATATTTCAATATTACACATTACTTTCAGTCCTACTGTACCTCATTTGGGTTGTGGCTTGGTGTCCTTTCAGCTTCCTTTCTTCCTTCATTCTCCTGCTCTTTTTTCTGTAGATCTTGGATTATTTCCTGCAACTTCTTTGTTTCATTCCCTAATTTATGAACTTCTTGCTTCTTTTCTCCGAGTTGCCACTGAAGGTCTTCTACTTTGGACTCCAGTTCATGGAGTTTCTTCTGTACTATTATGTTAGCATCTTGTTCTGCTTGTAATGCTTGCCTCTGGATCTGTCTTTCTTTTTCCATTTGCTGTCTCACTTGCACAGATTCCAGTTTATACTTCTCCATCTCACTTACTAACTCCACTATACGGTCATGCTTTTCATCCATTTGCTTCTGTAGCTCTTTAAGCAATTCTTCAGATGGATTAGGTGTTCCAGCTTGCCCCTTATCTTCAGCACTTTGAAGCTGAGCACATAGCTCTTTTTCCCTTTCTAGGGCACTGCTTATTTCGAGAGCTCGAACCTTCTCTGATTCAAGAAGCACCTGCAACTCAGAATTACGGCCTCGCTCACGTGACAGCTGGGCAGCACTGAGTGCTTCTTGGGATTCAATTTTCTGTTGCAGATCAGTTGACAGCTGTTTCTCTTGCTCCAGAAGTTTAGTTAACTCTAAGTTCTTTTGTTTTTGATCTTCAAGAGAAAATTTTAAGTCCTTTCAAAAGAAAACAGAAGAATTGATTAAAGCCATTTGTGCGTACTCTCCATTATCTTCTGCAAATTGCAAATATGCTACCTCTACACATGCTGCTTTTAACAGGTTTTGCTATTCACAAAATTAATGCGACAATACTCTGAATGCTGCAGTTACATCTGATACTAAATACGTTACAGGTGTCTTTATTCTAAAATCAGATTATTTCATAGAAGAATCTTTGTAACACATACTTTACAGTGAGATACAAGCAGCTGTAGTTCTGATGTTGAAGACAGCCAGCTGCTTTTACTTTCTAAAACTGTGAAAATTATTTTTCAACTTCGGATTTCAAGATGTGAATAAATCTATGCTGTAGAAGTTATTGCTTTTTTGCCTTTTGTCTTGTACCAGGATACCTGCTCTCCCCTTCACTGTAGCAAATACTGCAGAGGTACCAAGGAAGATACTATTGAAGCATTTTCTCCTAAAGTAAACTCCCTAGTTTGATTTTCATGAGGTGAAACTGCTGACTTTTTACATGGTGACAACCAGTATGTCTCCTTAAATCATATTCTTAAATACTACATTTTATGAGTTAGGCTATGGTGGGGGCTGGGTGTAGCCATATTAGCAGTGTCCTGTGCCCTTGAATAATTGAAGGCCATTATGGAATCTCTTAATCTTGGGCCTGAAAAGCACGGTAAAATTCCTATTGATTTAAACAGGACGTGCATCAGCCCTTTTTCTTACTTTGCCACACAGCTTCTATACATTATTCTTCAGCTCTAGATGATATAATACTACAGTTGAAGGCAGGACATGAAGCATGCAATGGACAAAAATGTAAGCTGAGATGAAATGTTAACCAAAAGAATATTTTCATGCTCCTTGATGTTCCAGACCACTTGGGATTATGGAATACCTCACGTTCTTCTCTTCCTCTTTCTTCACTGCGTTCCATTTTAGCTTTTTCCTTTTCCAAAGCCCACTGGAGCTCTCTTGACTTTTTCTGTTCGTTGGCCATTGTATCCTTGAGAATATCTAGTTCAGCTGCTTTTTCTTTAACTTCAGTCCTAAAAAAGAAATGGGCAACTTTTACATTAGGCAATGGCTCTAATCCTATCATGGTAAGGTCAGCTACTTTGTTTTTATTCCATCCTGTGCACTGAAAACACTGCTAGTCTAGTAGAGTAACAGTGAAAAGCCTATTTAGAAAGGCAAGACTAACTCAAAACCAAAAGAGCTGCATAACTCAAGAATACAGAAAGTGTGTTCATCCTGCTAATTTTGTAGCTGCCACTTGTGGGGGCTCAGAGGCAGTTCATGTTCAACCTAATCCAGTCACTGAGCAAAATCTTAAAGAATGCCATGGAAGTGCATCTTGCTGCCATGTTTCTCAAGGGAAAAAAATATACTGGGGGAAAAAGAAAAATCTGTGACCTGAATTTTCATTTTGTGCAAATCAATGTAGCATCCGTTTGCAAAAGAAACTTGCTCCTGATGGCCTGTAAAGGGTATGAAGTAACCTGTAAAGTAATCCCAATTTAAAGTCCATCTTAATTTGTTATCTCTGAGCTGAACATTAAGATACCATTCATGGGTGCATCCCTCTGGTTCAGGCATAAATAATAATGGCTTTCTTAAGTGCCAAATCCATGGCCTCTGCTATCAACCATGTCAAAGAACATTTAAGAGTATTTCATATGGAAGTACTTGCAAAGTCATCTTAACTTTGCAATTTTTTTCTCCATGTTCAGTTTAAAAAACCTTCAACAAATATGGTCTACTTATTAGCTTGTATAGAGTAGTCTAATGTAGCAAAGTTTAAAAAAGGAACTTAATAATTAATAAAGCATTAAATCAAATTATGAATTGAAGAAATACATTTTTTGTCAAATGTAACAAGTCTATTTTTGTCAGGTAGGTTTTACAGAAACGCTGAGAAGCACTTATACTACATTAAATCAATGCCCTTAATAAAATCAGTATTATGATTTCAGATTAAGAAAGATAATCTTCACAGTCAACACAGAAAGCTTGGCACTGAAAGCCACACCTGATGGTTTCTAGGTCCTTGAAGTGCTTGTGCTGTGCTTTAAGGGTTGCTTCAAGCTCTAGTTTGGCTTGTGCAAGTTCATTCTTCAGCTCTGCGCCCATCATTCTCTCTGAATTCAGCTGCTCCTGAAGCTCAGCTGCTCTGTCCTTCATACTCCGGAGCTCCACTTGCATCTCCAGTATTTGCAACTGCTTCTGCTGCATATTATACTCCAGCATTTCTAATGAGGGCACCATTAATATGGAAATTACTTCATTAAAAAATATTGCGTGTTTGGGTAAAGCTTCCCCTAGCCAGAGCATGACCACAAAGCCATTATTAAGAGTGATATTTTAAAATAATATATTCTTTCATTAGTGGAATACAAGCAAAACCATGCCTTAATACCTTTCAAACTTTCAAGAAATCAGTTCAACTCCTGATTTTCTTAAAGGCTATAAAACCTCTGCAACTATATCAATATGCATCATTTGGATAATGATTAACACAACTGAAGTTACATATATTACATATGTATACCTGTGACCTAATATTTGTAACTACACACTGACAGTGAGCTTTACTTAATTTTGAAGTATACCTGTTCTCTGAACTTTTTGTTCTTCATTCTAATTGCTTCTTAGTTTCTGCATTATGACTGACTATCCAACTTAGATAATTTCAAAGCTGCTGAACCTAAACAGTGAAGCACATACATGGAAAATAGCCTCAAAATTCAAGCTCGATTTTTATAGCAATTGAACATAACTTTCTATCACTTTCAGTTTGATACAAGTCATAAGAACATAGATTATATCTTAATTTTTGCAAAAGTAGTCAAATAAGATTGAAGAAGATGAAAAGTATGCATGTTCAGAACACGCATATCAAAATCGGAGAGCAAAGAAAGTCAGCATTTTTGTCACTTACAACGTTATGAGCACTGCCTTGAAAGCATTTGGAAACAGACATATATTACCACAGAAGTCACCTTGGCTTTTTGAATCAATCTCTTGTTCTCTCTTTGGGTTACTTTTCTTACTGTTCATCTGAGCATGTAATACTTGAATCTCCATCAGCAAACTTCTTCTGTCTGCATTCTGAAGACAGTCCATTGCTGCTCTCTGGTTAGTAGCCTATTAGCATGAGAAACAGTTAAAAGTAAAACTCCAGATTTTATGAGAATATCTATGGTGTTGATATAATATTTATTTATATATTCATAGTGCATATATTCAAAACAATTTCAATTAAGTCAATATTATATTTGGAAGAACTACTTGTTATTTTTTTATTTCTCTACTAGGCATCAAAAATTACAGACTGAAAAGAGCTATCACTTTTCTGGCAAATTGCAATTTTTCTCACTAATCCTTCTATGTTCCAGAGGAGAAAACTGACCTCTCTCTGTCCCATAGCAGCCTTATCACTTTCTCTTCTTGCAACTTATTTTACATAAACAAGCTACCTTTTCTCTTCGATGATGTAACATAATTCTAATTAACTTAATGAAATCAAACTCAGGACAACTGTGTTTAATTCAAATTGATCTCTGAAGGCTGTATATATTCTGTAACTTGTGCGCCCAAAAGTTTCTTTCCCATGCCACATCACTTTTCTTTTTAAAGACAACACTTCTTTCTGCAAGCCTAACTTTTTCATCCTTAGACTGTCAAAACTACTATTAATATATATATTTTAATGAATTTATACATTTTAAATTAAAATCTAATGTAGACAAACACTTTGACTACAGTATGGTTTATATTACCTGCTCCTGTAGTCTGTGCTCTAACTGATTCATCAACATCACTGCATCTCTTGTGCCTGTTTCTGCAAGTTCAGTTTGAAATGCAGCAAGAAGAACATTTTGTTCCCTCACAAAAAGCTGTTGAATGGCATGCAGAAGTTCTCCTCGCCAGTCTGAGACACCTTCAGCAGATTCAGTATTTGCATAAATCTGCAGTGGTATAAAAACAATTGAAAGCGCCAAACTGGAAGATTACATCATTACAATTCAATGTAAAGTGTGTGTTTTCAGTGGACTATTCAGCTTCTCTGAGTAACTGCATAAATTTCATCCATCCAAATGCATGCATTTACTGTACACATTACGAATTTTTCAGCATTCACAAATGCTAAACTTTTAGCTTTGTTTTAGATGAAAGTAATTTAGCTTTTTGTAACTGAAAATTTAGCTCTGTGTAGTTACTACTTATGTTACTGTATCACACTATTCTTTTAATTTTTAGTATATTGCATGTCTCTTCCTAGGCTCTCACAGGGCTGCGTTGGACTTGATGATCTCAAAGGTTTTTTCCAACTTAGTTCATTCTGTGATTCTGTGATATTATATATGCAAAAGATTTAATTTAAATGACATGAAGGTCATCTGCCCACTTTGCATGCTAAAGGAAATGCTGAACTAATAGAAACTACCTACATATATCCAAGAGTCTAATTGGGGTAATGTAACAAGCAAAAGTTTTAACAGACTACAGATTAATATACCAATAAATAATAGCATTAAAAATTCTACTTAAACTGCTACTGGAACATGCTTTCAAAATAGAATTCTTCTTAAAAGGTGGATCTATACAGTCAAAAGTTATCAATGCACAGAAGAACAAATACCAGCTGTAATTTAAGATAGACTACTACCATAAAGTGCAATATGCAGTTTTATGGCACATTTTTAAAATATGTTGCCTTGTAACAGAATATTTAGGCATTTAAACCTGAACAGTGAATGTGTCTTAGAAGGTTATAATAAATAATTTTTTATTCAGATAGAATCTTATGATACTATTTATACCTCAGCTTCTCTATAAACTTGCATTTTTGCAATTAGGTCTTTCAAAGATGAGATGGTGCTTAGGAAAGCTTTTCTTTCTTCTAGCCAAGATTCTGGCTCTTGCTCACGAGGTGACAGATCTCTTTCACCATATGGAAATTCAGTGAGAGACAGCACCTGTATGCCTTCATGATGGACTGCTCTCAGCAAACCCTATGATAAAAACAAAAAGAAATCAGTAATGCCAGTAGTAACAAGATATAATAACAACAATAATTGCAATCTTATTTCATATGTATTGGAAAACTGGTACTTCTAATTTGATCAGCATAAGGAAACTATGCGTCCTTGTATCAAGGACAGAAGTATCACCCAGTCCTTTATATATATCAGACAGAAACTTATTAAATAGATGTATTTTTTCTCAGTTTCAAATAAAATTTTCCAGTGTACATCTGTCAAATCAGTTTTTTATTCTTAAAATAGCTATTAATGGAAACTAACATTTTAAAAACAAAATCCTGGGAAGCTTCCAGGTGAGCTTTGCCATTCACTTCTTGAAATTACTATGAAGCTAGGGCTTTGTCACTAAATACTTTTTTTTAAATGTAATTAAAGCATACCCTTACTGTTTATAATAAACACATTTGCTTTCATAATATAGCTATAAAAATAGAATCTATAAAATTGTGTAATATATGATCATGACATTATTGTTAATACAACAAAATTGCAATAAATTATAAGTTTTATTTCTCATAATCATAACAGAGAACAAGCCTACAGATATAGAATTCATATTTAGCCTAATTTAAAATGCAAAAATGCACATCATCGTTCAGAAGTATTTTAAAATGAATTAAAATAGTCAACACTAAAACTTATCTAAATGACTCTGTTATCAATGATCAAGCAGAAGCTAATCTCAACTTTCAGTAGTATCATTCTTGTTCCATTAAAAAAAAAGATTGTGTCTATTTTACCTTAATTTTTTTTGGAAGTAAATCTGTGGAAGTTTCACCTTCATCTATTCCTTCAGCTATCATGTCGAGTCCCTGGGTCTGAGCAAGATACATTCCTTGACTCCAGTCTGAACTGGAGTCTAAAATAAAAGGAGAGAAAAACATGAAAGCTGGATTACTGTGAAGCTTTGAAGAACAGGCATCAAAAAAGCATTTTTTGTCTGTTGTTTTAACAGGTAGTTGCATGTCACTAAAGGTTCATTCTAAGCTGGAGACTACCTGTTTTATAGTTTTTCTTTTTCAGTTTCAAAGAAGTAACAGCAAAACAAAACTAAAAAACAAAACCACAACCAAACTTAAAAATCCTAGTTTTACAAGAGAAACAACTACTTGCATAAACACTTCTGCCAAATGACCCACTCTTAAAATGCTTCGCCTTGCCTATGTAAAGGATCACTCTAATAATTTTTATTGCGCTTGGAGAAGTCAATACCTGTCATCATCTCCCACTGCTAGGGAGCTGTAGCTTTAAATACTATCAGGAGATGACGAAGCTATGCTGAAGAGATAATGTAATAGCTAAGATGGATATAGAAACTCCAATGGGAAGAAGAAAAATTAGCATCTGATGCCCCAACTAAAACCCATCTCTGCTCCAGACATTTTCCTTTTGTGCCAAATTAATAGACATGGCATGCCCAGAACCTTTTGTTAATGCAACAGGCTTCTGCTTCAATGTGGGCAGTAGCTGTTTTGATTTCTTAGAATACAAACTCTTTAATGGTAAACTTAATACTGAAAAAACAGACTTAATTTGTAATGCTCTTTGAAATCTGTAAAAACAAATTTCTTACCACTAGAACCTCCATCTCTAGCTTGATACGGTGGAGAACATGCTAATCCAGAAACTGGGATTCTCTGTATTTAGAAAAGAAAACAATCAATCTTTAAACACCCCTCACCCACTCTCACAGTGACTTTGAAGGAGCAGGAAACACTGTGAATCTCTTTGTTCCATTTCCCCTGCAATCAAAGTAATAAAACTGAATATGAGAGAGATGGCATTCCACAGGGTGACCTACACTTGTCCCCATTTCACAGAACAGGACAGGTCCAAGGCAGAAGCACAAGGAAGCATTTGATAGTTGAGCAAACCTGCAAACTTAAAAGGGGTTCACAATCTCTCCCAGAGCCATGGAAACATAAGAACACTTAAAAGTTTTTTACTGAGCGTGTGGTGGTTCACACTTAACAGATTTTAAATGGGAATTTCTGTAGCAAGAGCAAAAGCTTAAACCAAAGTATTTCAGTAATTATAAAATCAGATACATACTTCTTTGGCTTGTAGAGTTTCTATGACTTCCTTTAAAGTATTACATTCTTCAGTCAATACTTGTACTGCAACAAACTTCTCTCTCTTTAATGCTTCAGATTCAGAGATATGCCTTGTCTCCATGTCCATGATTTCAGCCGCGTGGAGTTCCTGCATTTGGTCGATTTTTTCAGTAAATTCTCTAACAATCTCTGCAATCTCTTCTGAAGAACATCCATTTTGCAAATCAGTTTGGATTTCTGCATTTTTAACAAGAACTGGTGAGATTTCCACAGTCTCGTCTATTTGCAGTGAGGAGCTGTTTCCAGTTAGAGTAGACTCACTGGTTGACAAATCGCACAGTATTTCTGCATCCTTCTTGCTTTCAGTTTTCACCATTTCTTTGTCCTTTCTCAGGTAACTTGCAAGCCTCTCTTCTGCTTGAACCAGGTTCTCTTTGACTTTGCACAGGTCTTCCTGAAGATGTACCAGACTCACCTCTTTTACCTGTAAATATGGAGAATCTCAAGTGCAGTGCTTCCAAATACTTAAAATAGCTAAAATCCAAGCAACCCTCTAAACCATTACAGCTCAGTTTAGCCCTATTTTAAAGCAGTTAAGACACATGGTAGCAAATATTATCTCCTAAGAAATACAGCTCTAGATCCACTGCTACACTGCAGTAAAACTAAGTACTTTGGCAATGAGTGAATATTTGATCTACAGCATCAGCTCTGTTCCGCTCACAGCAGGCAGTGAGTGGCTGTTTTTCCTGGTGGCATTCTCAGTAAACGATTAAAAAACCCCAAACTATAGCATGCATATTTGAACAGTAAGTCCTGCATAATTATTTGAATTAAATACAATAAGGAACACTCTGGTTCTTACTGCTAGTTCTTGCTGAAGTTTTTCTGCCTTTTCTCTGTAACTGCTCAGTTCTTCCTTGGCAGCAGCTGCCTCTTCTTTCACTTGTTCGAGTTCATTAATAAGCACATTTTCTTTTTGACTTTCCATGATCTGTGCTTCTACCTATATGGCAACACAATACATGGAAAATGGTAAAGAATCAAGTTTTAACAGTACTGATCACTTTCACATCAACTTAAAAAGTGAAAAGACCAAAGGGGAAAACAAATGTATGTTATTTGGGTTAACACAGCCTCAAAAAAATACGACTAAGACCATGGGAGGAAAGACTATCTTACAGTTTACTGTACATAGAACTGCAAGCATAAATTGGATAGAGGTCACAGAAACCACAGGGAGGAAAGGTAAACAGAGAGTAGGAAATGAGGTCTGATAGTATTATTTAACTTGTAACACATTTATGACATTCATTAAATTTGTATTTGGATGAAAGATCTTAGAACCTTTTCCTGCCCAGTACTGGGTTCCATGATAGCTGAAACTCTTACATTCAGAGACATCGAGCCCATTTTTAGACTATCAAACATAGTCAATTTTGACTGATGGTTCTAAATTGAGAGGCAATAAACCCCTGGTGCATGGAAATCTGGAAAAACTACAGAAGGGAAATATTTTTGGAACTGAGATGGGAAAAAAAGAAGACATAAACCAAGATCAAAACATATATAAATAAACAACGTCCATCCAAAAAAAACCCTGTAGAGACAAATTGGTATCACTTCCCTTATCATTCTGAACCCTTAGTTTTTATGATTTTAATTTTTATCTCTCTGTCTCCACACCATGTAAAAGTGTACTACATCCCATTCTATGTCAAGTCAAATTAAGAATAAGAAATTATATGTCCAAAATTCGAAACCACCTTACATGCATGAAAAGGTAAGGTGTTTTTAATGCAAAATGGAAACTGATAGTGGGGATCCCCTACAATAGCATCCTTCTCTTCTTTGTAACTGTAGGGATAATATAAAAATGAAAGTGCTACACACAGCAGAATATTCCTATAGTTATTCTCATTAAGAACCATTTCATTCATTATACTTTACATAAAATAACAGGTTTTAGTGAAAACAAGCCAAAAGAAAGTGGCATCTAATTACCTGATATGTCTGCATTTCTTCTTGCTTAATATATTTCTGAATCTCTCCTTTATGTTTTTCTTGAACCTCTTCTAGCAATTGCTGAAGCTCTAAGAACCTCTCTTCTTTCACTGTAGCTTCCTTTTGTGCAACTTTTACATTTTCTTTTTCTAGCTCCAAGCTACGATTTACCATTGCCAGTTGGTCTTCCATCTCACTAAGCCTCTGTGTTAAGAGTGATAATTTTGATTCTGTCTCATTTTCAGTTCTATCACTCAAACCCTCTGTTTGGGCATTCTTGCTTGCTTCATCCACACATTTTGAAGCTTCCTGAATTTCCTGCATGAATTTTCTCTGCTCTTGAACTGCATTTAGCTGAACCTGACTCACGAGAGCAGCAGCAACTTTCTCCATTAGTGTCTTTTCCAGTTCTAATATCCTCTTTTTAAGTGCTTCTCTTTCAGATTTGCTTTGCTTTTTCATGTCCTTTATTTCATTGTAGGACTGGCACAGTTCTGAATCTTTTTGCTTAATGCATGCCTGAAGTTGCTGCAGTTGTATCTCCATCTTGCTAATGGTGACTCTTGCATTCTCATCTGAAGTCCTAAGTTGGGACTGATCTAGCAACTCTATCTCCTGACATAAGCCTCCTTCCATTTGTTCAGTTTTTCCATTGCTCCTGTCTTCTGGTTTTGACTTATCACCTTGGACTACTGCACACTTATATTTCTCTGTTATTCTTTCATGCTCTTTTTTTAACATACGCATTTCTTGCTTTAACTGGCTCATTTTTAACTTAGTTTCCTCAAGCTCATTCTTTGTTTGAGATGCTTCTGCATTTATGTTTTCTACTTGCTTTTCCAAAGCTTCCTTTTCTGCCAGAACTGCTTCAAGTATGTGTTTTGGACTGTCAGCATCTTCTTGAAAACCAGCAATGTCTGCTGGTACTTTTTGTTCAATAATTGCCAGCTCCTGCTGAAGCTTATCAATTACATCATTCAACTGCTCTACTTCCTCATCATTTTTTTTCTTCACACGTTCTTGATCGCTTTTCAGACATTCTACCTGGGCTTCAAGCTCCCGTATATGCTCGTTTTGCTCTTCAATAATCTGGGGAAAAAAAACCCAAACAGAAACACCCAGATAATTTTTGTCCTGGACTTCACAGAAATAGTTTATTCAAAAATTGAAAGACCTTGTAAAAAAAAGTTCTCAGAGAATTTCTTAATGTGATGTCTCTTCTAAAGCTTTATGAGAATCGAGACATCTTCAAACAGGACTGACAAAGTAGCCCATGACCTTAAAGAACTGAAAAATAAATATTAAAGCATCAGATGAAGTGGAAAGCATTTGTAACATGGTGGCTTCTAATGAGTAGAAACAAAAACCAGAATGACTGGTGTTGAAAAAATCTAAGTTTAATAAATAAGTCTTGGCAAAAGGAATAAAAAGAAGTTATTAGATTCCAATAGAATAAATTTTAAAAAAATCATTAAAAACCTTGTTAAATTGCAGTGGGAGCAAATTTTATTTGAGTGTAGAAGAATGACAAAAACATTTGTCTTTACAAAGACAAAATACAAACAGACCAGATAATAAGTAGTAAGTCTAAGAAACAAAATGGATTTTTTTTAAGTGAATGTTTGGAGATCTGAAGTGAACAGTGCTTCTACAGTGGAAATGCAGAAGGCAGAAGAAAATATGTCAAAAATATTTGGAAATACATATAATAAAATCAGTTACGATATCTAAAATAGGTAAGAACGCTAACAGAGTCTTTTAGAATATGAAGAAAACATGCAGAAAAGATGAAAGATGACTAAATGCATTACTCAAATAGCCATGTTTTTTCCTTTATCACTTAATACTTCACTATGCTTAGTTAGTTAAATAGAATAATAAGATGACTTTGTATTAAGCATAATATGTATAAAAATAAATGTGGCCATATAAATTAGAAAAGCTGGTTTTCCAACCAAGAACTTAATTTAAAAAATCCACAAAAACTAGAGGAAGCTCAAAAACAGTAAGTAAAATCTGAACAAGTCATGTCATAAAATGGTTTGGGTTAGAAGGGACCTTAAAGATCATATAGCATCAACCCTGCTGCCACAGGCAGAAGAAAGCACAGTGATCCTGGTGATTGCTATCAACCCAGCATAGCAGTTTCTGTTCTTCATAACGTAATGGAATAAAGGCCCACAGAATGCAAATAAAGTAATTAAAAGAAAAGCACTTAGTGGGATGAAGATGTCTAGGGGACTTAGAAAAGGGATTAACCCAAGAATAATCTATTAATATTTAATAATGCTCTCATAATCAAGCAGAGTAATTATTTAATGTCCTGGAAAATAAAACCAAGTCAGAGGATGAAATTAAGAAAATTAAGCTTCATGTAACAAGAGAAGAACCAATCATTAAAATGAATTTTAACTGAATCCTAGGTTTTTCTCAAGGCAAGAACTGTAACTCTATTACTGGGGTCATTGTATAGAGCAGAACTGTTCTGGATTCTTGAAGCATAATATTTCCTAAATCCAGTTTTCTAAATCCAATTCAAAGTTTTGTCATTATTCACTGGATTTCACTATAACTGAATTTTGCACATAAAGACTCAGTGAAATTATGCAGCTCAGTCAGAGCCCTATTTTAGTGGATTCAGTATGTCCTAGTAGAATGTTAGCCTAAATGTTCAGTCAACTACCGAGGGATAACAGAAATCCTGTTCTTAACTGCTTTTGAGTTAAAGCCTATGACTAATAAATGACATTTAAAATAGTTAGAATGCAAAATTCAGCCACTGAGAGAGTCAGTGTGTTTTATCTGTATAAAATGAAAGTAAGCCAAAAGAAGATGAAGCTGACAATCAAAAAACCACATAATTGAAAAATAAGAGAAAGCTACAGGGGTTAAAGCTCAGTAAATAAAAGATAAATCCGCTTCTTTCTTTCTTCCTCTCTACTTCTAATAAAACACACAAATTTTTTGCACCTCCATGCTTGAAACTGGGCAAAAGATGTTGCCAACACTGGTATGAGGCCAAAGCACTCACACAAGCTCATGGAGCTCAGAAGTTCAACTGCTAAAAATGCATTAAAGTCCAACATTATCCACCAGGTGTCACTGGAACATAACACTGAATGTAAGTCATGTGAGGAAGATGCTAAAATCAATGTTGAGATTGAATTCAGCTACCTACATACTATTAACTATTCAGAAGTATCAGAAGAATTAGGAATGAAGAAGAATTTAAAACAAAAACTCAAGCAGAAATAAGGCAAAATAATTAAAAAGAAAAGCAAGCAAAAAGTATCTGTCATAAATGAGACCAAAAAGGAAAAAGAGATTAGGTTTAAAGCATTGCTTGAAACTGAAGCATCTGCATTTTTAAATTAAGGCAGCAATAGAAGATAATACAACTGGTGGGGGACAGAGTGTTTTTTTCCTTCAAACAGTTAGCAGCACAAAGTAGGACTCTGAAAAGGATTTCAGAAGTATGCACCTTGTTGTCAGTTGTGACTTCAAGTTGCTGCTGCAGTTTTGCTATTTGCTGATGAAGATGATATATTTCCTGATCCTTTTCCTGCATGATGTGAGCGAGCCTCCCAGCCACTAAATGATGGTCCTTTATAGTGGCATCTTCAGATTTCTGGATAGCTAGTCCTAGTATCTCCATTTCATCCTGCCAAAAAAAAAAAACAAACCCCAAAACCATGTTACAGTTGTACATAACATTTACTGGATATTCTTGTATGAGTATTTCAAGTGTAGGAATTAAAATAAACAAATTTCATGGAATGACAAGTAATCATATGAACTTCTTAATATTTTGGCAAATTGAACAGTGGAATGCTTGAGAAAGAGATAGAATTTGGTGTCTTGGCATTTTCAAAGAACTTATTTCTGTGGAGGAAGGAGAATAAACCTTTAGGCTTCTCTGTTACACGGTTACCTTAAATAATTTGTTCTCTTGTTCAAGTTCCTGCAAGTGTGTAGTGGACTCCTTTCGCTGAATTTCTAGCTGCATGTGCAGTTGCTGAACTTCTTCATTTTTGTTTTCTAGCTCCTCTCGAAACTGCTCCAATTGTTCCTCAAGGTTTGTGACCTGTGTTTCCAAACAAAAGGAGCAGGAAAAGGAGTAGGCAGCCATTCCAAAAATTAAATGTTATAAATTTCAAGTACAATGTCTACAGTAAACTGGTTTGCTAGGCACAAACAAAAGAATGTGTACTTGATGACATTCTGAGTCCTTAAACTGAATGGAATTTTAAACACCACTAAAAAAATCAGTTGAAATCACCATGAAGTTTTTCTTAATTGGGCTGAATTTTTATTTCAGAAACACTCCTGCAAGTCATAAATATTAACACAGAACAACAACTATCATGGATCACAGGAGATTTTCAAAGGGATTTGGACTGCTGTCTCTCTAACCGTAAAAAATTTCATCTCTATAGTTCACTAAACTCAAGAAAAAGCAAGAACTGACAAAACAACATGTAAATGGAAAGATGGAACTTTTCACAGGCATTTTACCTCCTTTTCCTTTCTGTCCACAGCTTCTCGTTCAGCTTGCAGTTGTACTTCAAGAGGTAACTCTCCCTTTACTATGATGGTTTCAAACTGCTTCCTTTCCTCCACCTTTACATAGAAATAATATTAATAGTTATCAGATTAAAAAAATACACTATTTTGGTCTCAAGAAAATAAGAAAGTAGCAAATCTTTGATAAATTTCGACCAAGCAATACCTTTTGCAAGTGGTCAGCACTGATGATTAAGGCTTGTTCTAGTTCTCTTATCCTGCATTCTAGCTTCTCAATTTCTTCGTTTCGTTCTTGTATATCTCTCTGAAGTTGCTCCTTGGAGAGCAAAAGCTCACTGCATTTGTCTGTTTTCTCTTTGAGATGATTTGTTAACTGTTCAACCTGGTGACAATATGGCAAGATTATTATATTGTACTACACTGGAAGGGTTTACTCGCAGTAGCAACACCATGCATTTTTGATGGGAAGAAAATATTTCTCTTTTTCGCCCATAATGAAACTCCTACTCTTTAGGTGGAACAGAATGTACTGTCAGGATACTGTGGTACCACATCCAACAAATACCAACAGCATTATTTAAGAAGTGGTAAGTTCTGTGCCACATTGCCTGCTCTCTAGAACTGATCTTGTCCTCTTGAAGCCTTCATACTCTGTAGTCAGTTAAAAGCAAGCAGCACAGCACGCCTATGCAGCCCACTAAAATGATGCCTTTAACATCTACGGATGGAATGTGTTGACCCTATGGTCAAGATGCTATTTGCCTCTGAGGAAAATCATAGTTCTAAAAATCTGTGCCAGAATTATTCAAAAGAAGGAGCTGATTTGTGACATACAGAAATATCCTAAAACTCACTGGGTCTTTAACGCTGAAGAGAATAGCTATACTGAAATGACAAAAGACAAGAAGCTTTGTTTTCTTGCTGTGTTCCTTAAATGGGACCAGACAGACATCATGGATGTAGTAATTTCACTTTCTATGGGGGACAAAACATCCAAATAAAACATTCTGAATCTCAGTAGGTCAGATGTCTGTATCTCAGAAACAACATATTAAAAGATTAACTGAAGTAGCAGAGATAGTAATATCTCTCCATTTCTAGCTGTATTTCAGAAATTATTAATTGAAATTACAGATAAGAAAGACGCATAACAAATCCATAGTATGATGTACAGACTTAAGACCTGAGTAATTTAGCAAGAGACAGGGAAAGTAATATTTGTCCCAGTCAAGAAACTGATTTCAGTATTTACAATTAGGAAGTTACGATGTAGCCAAAAGGTAGAAGACTCAAAGCATTTCAAGAGGTAGGAGAGAAGAGGACCAGAACAGAAAGCTGACAGGATGGTATTATTGACGTTATCCATCCATGAGTAATATCACAGTCTGAAGTGACCTCAGAAAAGTCCTGAGAGAAAAACGGAAAAATAAAAACCAAGTCTAGAGCAGACTCTGCGACAACCCTTCCTGGAATAAGTTGACAAAGCTGAAACAACAGTTAAGTTATCAACTGAAAATACTCATGGCATTCCCTCAAAGCAGAAGAGGATTTTAAAAAATGTGCAACTACAAAAAATAGAACAGTGCTCTCAAAAGCATGATAAATAATGAAAATATGCATATTTACAAAATATTTCAAGGAACACTGTGACATCAAAATTTACTATATGTACCGCATTTGGTAAGATAAATGTAAATCTAATACATTATTGAAAATCCTGTCTATAATTTCTAGTATATCACATTTAACATCACCCATATCTAAACCAGCTGCTACATCTGTGGTGCTTGCAGACATTATCTTGCTGTCTTTCCACTTACTAAAAAATTCTAATGTAAAAACATCAAATACAAATCTCAAAATTTTAATCACAGTTAAAGGTGTCTTTCATTTCACAGCATGCTTTAAATTTCCATTGTAGCATATCTGCCAATTTAATAGTACACACATATAGGTATATGAACATATAAATCAGGATGACTTTTACATAGAGATTCTGAGCAAATAGGACAATTTTTATTACGCTATCAAATTGGAGCTTTTCTTGGGAGAATTTTTTTTTAATATGAGAATTTTAATCAGGAATTTATATGCTATCCATGCCACAAATAATAAACAAACATGTAACAAAGTGAACCCAAAATGAACATCCTGGATTCAGGAAAGTTAATTGTGCTAGAGCCACCTCCATCTGTGTAATACGTCAGCAGAAGAGGAATGTGTACACTCTTGGCAACAGAAGGAAATAGATGCAGAATTTCTGTATATGTTTTGTTTAACACGTACCCAGCTAATTCCAGACAACTCATTGCTCACAGAGGCTGATGGCAACCATATCCTATAGTACTGACTGAACACTTTGTCATATTTCATACAGTCCTTTGTACTAAAATATATCTAGAAACACAATGAAATGCAGTTCTAAACAGGAAAATTCTAAATAAATAAGTATTTTGACACTCACATCTTACATATAGCAATTAAGTCCTATTACTGTCTGTGGTCCTAAACTACATCCTAGAATCATAGAACGGTTTGGGTTGGAAGGGACCTTAAAGATCACCTAGTTCCAACACACCTGCCACAGGCAGGGACACCTTCACTATTTTATATAATACAGAATACTAAATACTGCTAATATTTAAGAATTGAATTACAGCAACTGAATTACTCCAGTAAGATCTTTGATTTGAAAATGACAGTCTAACCTAATAGAGGGCATTTTAATACTGAAAATAAAGCAAGAAAATCATGCAAAATTATCAGCCTTGATCAAAAAGCAGCACGTAAGAAAACCCACAAAAAAAAAAAGTTATTTAATTGACTAACAGTTCATCAAACAAAATCTGCAAAAGCATTATAATAGCATTTACATTATAAAACCATTTACACTGCTGCTACTTCTTGATTTTGCTGAGTCTAAGAGTTTCCTGTGATTCCCTTGAGCTGCTGCTCTAGAGTCACTACATTTGTTCCAGTGCCAACAGACTTTCACTGGGGAGGTTCAGGTGCACACAGAGAGTGCTACAACATCTCAGGTGTTAAACCTCAGTAACTCAATTCCCTCAGTGGTGTACCTGTGCTGTAAACAGGATCTCACAAAACTGCGTAAGAACATGTAAAATTGCTAAAATAGTCTCGAACGTTTCCACAAACTTTTGAGAACAGTGGATTTTGTAAGTTAAGTTATAGGAGAGAGCCTTTTTGAAAGTTAAGAAGTTTAGTAGTATGTCTGCTACTAAAACCAAAAAGCCTAAAAAAAACCCCAAAACACAGTTCACCATTTTCCTGCAACACCTTCAATCTCCGGGGATTTACTTTCCTGGCTTGCAAATGGATGCAGAGTAGGTACACCATAAAATAGCTTAATTATAATATCTTAACAGCTGTCAACTTGTCATTTATATTCATTGAGTACAAGTAATAAAATGTGTTACCTCTCTGGTTTGATGTTCATTGACAGGCTGGCTCCTTTGTGGAACCTTAAGCTGTTGTTCCAGCTTCTGTATCTCTTGCTGGAATACATCCCTCTCATGCTCTCGGTCAATTGCTTGCTCCTGAAAGTTAAGAAATTACGTGGATACACCATTTGATTTAAAACCAAACCAAGTTAAGTGTCTTACTACTTCTTACTTGCATTAATGTGAGTCTGGTAACAGTATGTCAGTATTTTTAAGGTAGCAGAACCTATTGCAGCTACCATTAATATCTTTATCATTTGGGGCAATAAATTTCATATTTTTTAATCAAAAAATTTGCACAGCAGAGACGTATCAATAATATTTCACAAAAATGACAGGTTTGTTTCTTCTGTTCCAGGTACACTACACGAATGACAGTAAGCAAATATTTAATGATTTCATCCCTAATGTTTGTCTTTGATAAATGTAGAATAAATAGAAATTCAAAACGGAAATTAACTCTGTGTTAATATTGATGAAGAGCAATCAGAAAAAAATAATTATAAATTGCTTGAAATACAGAGCTGTCCTAAGTAAGCACCTCCAATTAATTTTCAACTTTAAATATGTTATTAAATTCTTGGGCTGGAACCTACAACACTGCCTATAGTTGCTATCATCTGCCTATGTTTGCTCAAAATCTGCAAAAAATTACCATTTCCCCCTGCACCAAACCTCAGTACCAGTGCTACCAACCCACCTTCACGAAATCTCCCTTTTACCATACTTACATCTAGAAATTTTCTTGTTTTCTCAAGTTGCTTCTCCAAGGCCTGGTTTTGCTGCCTTAAGTCCATTAATTCTGCATTTTTCTCTTGTTCTAGCTCTATGAAACGATTGACCTGCTCTTCCAAGTCTATTTCCAAGACTTTAACTTGCTTCTGAAGATCATCATACTCTTTTTCGGCTTGACGTTGTACTTCAATTTTTTCCTTCATTAGCTTTTCTGTTTCCTCCAGTAATTCTGAGTATAATAAAAGCAGCACTACTTTTAGATATGAATAGTAAGCAATGTTATAAAGCAAAATCACTCCCCAAGGTATCCATGCTGTAATCTACAGAAGGATGTGAACTGGCTTGGGTTTTTATTATTTTTCTTTTTTTTGAAAATATGTTTTCTTCTGAGAAATTATCAGGATAATGACTGAAGCAAATTCATATTAAAATTACTATCCTTTAGTCTTCAAAGGACTGTTACTGAAGTTGTATCAGATCACTTCCCCGTTTAAGTTTCATATCAATTAAAAGGCCATTGCACAATTGAAAAGAAGGCAAAATGCATGGGGTCAAACCACAGCTAGAGTCAGCACAGGAGTTAACAACGATGCACAGAAAACCCAACCCTCTTCTCATCCCCATCGCCAGTAAAATCAATCCACTCCCAGACTTCATTATTTAATGTGATACATACAAATAATTCAAGGGAAATACTGAAAGACTTAGCGAGGCTGCTGGGCAGACAGAGAGGAAAATTACTGACCTGCAACTGGAGCTTGCAAAATCAGTGACTGCATGAATGCCCAATTTTGAGTCATCATGAAAAAGCCAGCAAGCACATATACAGGAAAGCCCCAAACCACTCTAAGACTCTTAAGCCACAGCCCACTGAAGTACCTATTAACTAACCATACAAACCCCTTGAGGTAAAACCCAAACGGCAAAGCGCACTTACTTTTGGAGAATCTTAAAAACAGGATTGATATTTTAACAGAAACAATAAAATTTACTTTCACTAGAGAAGAAAGATCCTTCAGGCACCATCATCTTACATCGTATTTAACCAATTCTCATTTCCAGGTAACCATTATATATCAATATAATAAAAAGTTTAATTATCACAGTGAATGACTCAGCTGTATTTGGAAATAAAAAGCAATAAAAGACTACAAAAATATCTCTCCAATACCATCTAAGTAACTGTAATTCATAGGTGAATAAGATGATGGTTATTGATGAATTTGCTTATTATGTTTAGAAATCAAAAGAAATGTTGTTAGCAAAACGTTGAACTGAGTATGAAATACAACATCAAAGCTGCAGGCCAGTAAGGATTACAAGTAACGTCAGTAAGCCAAAAGCCCAATAATCCTGATTAACAATGTCAGTACGTGTAAGTCTTCCACCCAGTTACAGATTGGCCATGCAACATACAAACACACCTGCTTGGGAAGCTGCATCGATTGCAGCATCTACTAGGCCTAGGAGAATAGAGAGAGAGAAAACAAAAAAAAGAAGCAAAGTAATTCACATGCCAGCTATAGTTTTCTTGTGGTGCAACAATGTAAGAGAAAATGAAGCCAAAGATTGATGTGGCATTTAATGACAAAGTTGTTGAGATAACTTAGGGAATGTGACAAGTTATTCTGGTATGCATGATATAAGTGCCTACACATACTTATAGAATTGTTTATCCTCACAGCTCTTATACATGAAAGTAATTTTAAAATATTTAGAAGCCTAAACCATACCAAAAACAACTAAAGTGGAACCACAGACAAGGATCTTCTTTACTACAGAGTAGGAAGCAGCAGGTTGTTCTTAAAATTTTGTTGTTACAGAAAACTGTAGGAAATGGCAAATACACCAGATGTGCAATCTATAAAAATAGCAACTTTATAAATTGGAATAAACTTCCAGAAATTAAATAAAATGGTAACTTCATCCTGCTATTACAATGTAAGCACTGCAATCCTTGAAAGATCAGTACTTCTTAAAATACTAGTGTTCTAATTTTCTTCCCCTCTCAAACATGAAATATTAATTTCAGTTATTAGTTTAAGGAAGAATTAAAAGACACATTTACTTCATGAGGGTAAATGCTTTTTTTGAATAAGCAGTTAGTTAGATTACATTGACACGGTATATATCTGAAATTTTCACCATCAGGACTGAAAGCTTTCATTACTGGTAGATAAAAGGCTTTCCTTATCATGCAACTGTGGTGCTATTCTTCCCTGAAAGAGGAATTTATTGGAAAAGTTTATCTTCTGTGCCTACAATAAATACAGCCATCACATCGTAGTGCACACTGTAGTGCAATCATTCTGGTGGGTATGCTTCCTAGTCCGTCTTTCTGTTTGGAAAGTACTTAGACAGTATTTTTATCCATTGTTGCTATTCCATCTCCAGTGATAATCTAAATAAAAGAAGATTTTTGGAGATAAAGTTTTTTCTGGCTTAAAGAACAACTGTAATTTCTCAACACTTCTAAAAATTCAGTCATTTCTTGTTTAAAAATCAAGAAAAGTTATCATGCTAACATTAGGCAACAGGTGTGAAAATATCACATTTGGCCCTATCACATCTTTATTAATGATCACACAGGCAATGGGGAGAAGCCTTTGCCAAGACTACTTATTATTTTATTTGGAAGTATAAGAAGATCTCATAGAAGGATTGTGATGAATACATACGCTGCTCTACTGGCCCCGCCTCTGCTCTCATGGCATCCTTCTGTCTGGAGAGTAATTCCTTTTCTTCCTGGACCTGCTGCTGTTCAGCCTCTAACTCCTGCAATTTGTTACCTGTACACAGCAGCTCTTGCTCAAGATGGTCAATTACATCTATTTTTTCCTGGAGTTGTTTCTCCAGAAATGTTTTCTCATCTGCATAACCATCAATGAGGCCTGTAAAACATCAATTTGGAGGCAGATTTAGTAGACAATCAAAAACCAATTTTTTCCTTGTTGAAGTCACTACTGTATTCTGACATGCATGCACATGTATGTTAGATGCTCAACACCTGACAATTTCTACTCCCGTCCCTGCTATCCTTTCATTATAAACTACAGGAAAGACAGCAGAACACCAAATACAGCTCTTAGTTTTTACTCAGCACAAAACCTCTGGAGCAAACAGGAACTCCAAAGCCAAGGAAAAATACATATGTAATAAACACAGGAGAAATAAGAAATTTAAATAAATTCAGTATAAATCGCTATATATCTAGTCTTGAGTCAGTATTAAAATGGGTTTTACCCTATCTTGAGAATGCAGAAAAACTAAAGGTATTTCCATTTGTTAACAATGTAGACCCATCTTTTTTTCCATATTTGAATTCACAGAGAACACAGATATATAGGACAGGATATTGAAACAGAAAATACTGAACAAGTAACATAATGTATAACATTTCAAAACTTTAAGACAATACAAACTCCAGTGGTTATTCCCACCATATCAGATACTGTTCACAACGAGTACTTAACAGATTTGAAGTTGAGAGGGCATTCCCAGGTTAAATGGAATGCACACTCCCACAAAAAAGTTATGAACAATGAAGTCTGCTAAAATCACACATCGTGGTATTTACCTCTGCCAGGTTTTTTTTGAGATGCAATGAAAATTGTCAGAATTCAGTGAACAAATTTGCATTAGCTTCTCTGTCACATCAGATAAGTCATACCTGACACCACTAAAACACAAGAGGTTTGAAAATCTCAGCTGCAGCACTTTTTGTGATAAGAAAGAAATGATCACAAATGACACATTTTATCTCAAGAGAAGACAGAGTACCATCAGATATATAATGAACTAAGATATTGTTCGGCATACGTATCTAAGGAATTTAATAAAAGAACATAGTTTGTCTTCGTCAGAGTATCTCACAACTCACTTCAATGGGCAGAAATTAAATAAAAAGATTTCTATGACATCTTTGTTTTGTTATACCAACATCAACAAAAAAAGGTGCCAGTCATTTAGAAGTGCATTAATTTCAAATGCACCTAACTTACAACTGTGCAATATATTCAGCAAAGGCTAAAACTAACATCTAATTCTCTTATATTCTAGAACTGCTCATGAACCAAATCAATACAGCCATTCTGTCCTAATATATTAGGCATTTTTACTTTATTATTGAAGATTTGTGAATAAAATTTTTGTCACGACAAAATATTATTCTCCAAAGAAAGCAGCTGCCTACATTCTGAAATTCTTCAATACTAAACATTTTGTAACTCCATCTGTGTCAGAATATAAATTCTTAGGTCATTTATATCTTGTGGAAGAGTTCTTTGGATTTTTGCATGTTTAGATGTGTTCCAAACAATTTTTTTCACTCTTAATTTAATCTTGGAAAAAAAAAAGTAGTAATGCCTATTTCAGATTTGAATCTCTTCCTTCTGAAATCAGTTTTCATCCTTTCTGGTTTTGCTAAAGCTACTGAAATGTTGCAGCCAGTACTGCTGCTGCTGCTGACACACAACATTCATGCTGTAGGAACTGACAGGCAACCAACTGTCCCTCACACCACATTTTAGACACATGGCTTAGAAACCTGCACTGCTTTTCAGCTTATGTGTGTCCCAGCTATTAATAGCATGTGAAATCATGATGGATTATCTGTCTGTGCAAAAAGAAGTGGAAGCCTGGCAGGGTAGTATTCTCCAGGAGTAACATTTGGCTATCAAACTTCACTCTGTGCTGCCACTTTGAAACAGATGTCTGCTCAGCTTCAAGACTATCAAAAATACCTTTCTGCTTACTACTACAGAGATCCTACCCACAGAGCAGGTGTTTTTTGTATCTTTTCCAGATGCTAATCACAGATAATGATAGAAATGTTGGGTGGCTACAAAACATTGAGCTATCAAAACAAGAGAACACATAAAGTGTCTGTCAGATTTGAACGTATTGTCCTGATATCAGAATAGATTACTAGATTTTTAAGACCCTACAATTTTTAATTGCTTCCTTAATGCAGTTGCAAATACACTTTTTAAAAGATCACTTCAAACAGTGCAAACTGAAACATATCACCACCATATCATCACATTCAGAGTAAAGACTCTGTGTCAAGGTCATGAGGCAGCAGGCACAAACTGAAATATGGGAAACTGCACTTCAACATATGAAAATAAGTTTGGGGTTTTTTTCCTTTCCCCTCATTGAAGCTGGTCAAACACTGGAACATGCCCCAGTGGTGAAACACTAGAATAACCACTCAGAGAGGCTGTGGACGTTCAAAACTTGACTGAACGTGGTCCTAGGCAAGCTGCTCTACCTGACCTTGCTTTGAGCAAGGGGCTGGAATAGCTGATCTCCAGAGGTGCCTTCCAGCCTCAACTATTTATGATTTTAAGTTGTTAACATTTAATCTTGCCTGCACAAACAAACATGTTATGACGAAATAAATTAATTAATCAATTAATTTTGAGGATCCAAGCACATACACAACCTGTTATTTTTAATACTGTCATTATTTTTAATATTGTCAAAACTGGAAAACAGAGTTACAGTGTGGTTGATGTTGGTAGGGACCTCCAGAGGTCATCACATCCATAACTATCTAGAAGGCTGACAACATTCTAAAATTTGCAAAGAAATTGATCAAATTTGCAGTTTCTTTACCCAATTAATAAGTAAGTAGGTGCAAAGTCCAACAGCTCGTAAAAAAAGCTACTCACCTTCAGCTTTACTGAGCTCCAAAGCCAACTGCTCTCTGGCTTTGATTTCCTCATTAAGACGTTCTTGTAGCTCTTCCTGATACCTGATAAATTCTGTGGCCTCTTGTTGCTTCTTGAAGGACTCTCGCATGAGTTCTGTCTGAGTAATTTTAGCATGTTCAAGCTATCACGGGAAAAAAAATTAATTAGATAAACACCTATTCTGTCATTCCTATTTAATTAACAGTTGCTTTACAGAGTGATGGGAAGTCTCATATAACTTCACTAGACATTTGATAAAATCTTTATTGAACACTCATTTGCAGAGTACAAGATGAAGACTGACTTACAAAAGTCTAAGCAAACAGGCTTTGTCAGTATAGCGAACTCCAGGAGCCACCTGGCTAAATCCGTGTCTTTGTTCCGGTAATTCCTGATTTATGAATTTACACTAGATTCACCTTTGTTTAGACACGAGTTTTGCATTAAATATGGGTAAGTTACTACCCACCATACATTTAGAACGGCTAAAAAACATTGTACAAAACTGGCAGAAGCCTTATTATAAATTGACTCAAATGGTGCTTCACCTCTTTCTCTCCTTAACATGAAGATAGATGAGAACACCAGGAAAATGTGAATTTTTAGAGTATTGCACATTTTAACCAACAAGGGAGTAAAGCAATGCTTCTTCCAACAGTGTCAACCTACCAGAATTACTATGGATTTTTAAAATTCTTCTCCGCTTTTCTGGTGGGTTAATAGTTAGCATGTTAATGTTTAACACAGATGCAGCACAGTCTCACTGTGCCACTATCCTGGAGTACTGGAAAACCAAGTCACATAAAATTGCATATTTACAGTTTAGACATATCCAAAAGGATAAATTCAAAACTAATTAAAATTAGAATTATTAAAGTAAAATAATGCATAAAGACGAAACATTTTTAGAAGTTTTGATTACACAAAATGTCCATTTAAGATAACATCAAACTGAAATCAATTACCAAAATCCTTACTTCTCAACTATTAACATTTATAGTCTACAGCCACCTCTCTGAGGGACACAAACACAAATTGTTTAAGTTGAACTCTGCATGAGTTCTTTGTGTGGCTTGTATTCAAAATAAGACAATTTATTTTGAATAAGAACAATGTCAGAAAATGAAATAACACATCCGCTCCTTTGTTTTTTTCATTAGTTTTTTTTTACTTTTTAATATTCTGGTAATTGGCAGATACTTGAAAGATAACAACACCTACAGTTTCTATAAAATATTCTTTCTCTTGATTTCTTAAAAAATAAAAGCTTTCTCACTAAGTCCCATTAAGATTGTGAATATCAGGAGTTTGCTTTAAAAGCTCAGAAAAATGGGTTAAGGAACATTAAATAGAATAGTGCACACAAAATTATCCACTTACACTTTGAAAAGAAAATCTGAATAATCAATAAATTCTCTTTTATAATACACTGTATTTAAATACTCAATTTCTTTTCTACAGAATTCCTTTTTAGATGGACATCATTAACGTGTTCATGTTAATTATTTATTCTGCCAGGGGTTAAAGAAAGGTCTAAATACTGCAACTATCTGCACTGGTTTGAGATATTTTTAAAAATCCCTGAGCACCCTTACTGTATCCCTATATTTTCAAGTGCTTAATGAAAGACCCATCTCGGATAAAAGGGAAACAGATGATAGATTCACTGTACACAAACAACCGTATAAGCGGCTTCCTGAAATGCATGAAATATTCCAGTTAAAACTCAGAATAAAAATTATTCCCCAGCTTTTTTTCAGTAATAACGACTCAAAGTATTATTAAAAATATCACAGGACAAAACAAAAAAGAAGTACAACCACAAACATGATTTTTTAAGATCAACAATTTCTCCACGGGATCACTGGAAGCAATCTGCCAGCTCGTGCTAGTTACTGCTACTAGTTAGTGCACCAAAGCTAAAAAGGAACAACTTTGACTGCAGTCTCTCCCCCAGTGTGAATTATTCTCAGTGAGAAAAATGAAATGTAATAACTAACACAGAAGTGCTTTAAAAGGAGATCTCAAATATCTGGAATTTAACATATTTCTGTGATTGATAAATTTCTTGTGTTAGAAATAATCAGAGAATTGTACAATTAAGGCTTTTTCAGTGCCCACTGAAAACTGACTAGGAAAAGGGGCTGTCAGCAGTACATAATAATTTTAACAATAGATACAATTTTATATAATTTTTCATTGCATTCTTTTCTATTTAAGCTTAATTTATTTTAAAAACTTGTATACTTACTGAATAGGGAGGTGTAGGCAAGGAGATTTTAGAGACAACTTTTAAAATGTGCCCATTTTTTTTGTGGCTGAAGTGAAAAATTGAAGTATTTACAACTACAGAATTATTCTCATCCAAATGTTCGGTGAAAGGAAAAGGATATGGTAAAGGCACACGGGATTCAACCTCATATGTATCTTCTTCCTGGCCTTCAGTCCACAAACCACTGAACAGATTAGATGCCCAGTAGGTGCGGTAAGAATCCATTGCAAAAAATATTGCTCTTGCTGTCTTCTCAACCGTCCCGTGGGTATTTTGCACTAGCCAGGCTGGCTTTAGAAACTTCTGACAGGAGTTTGTAACAGAGCATGTGCACTTAACACATACCAGCACAGTCGGTGACAAACCTACTCAGAACCAGTAGGAAGTCTCAGATCACTTTCCAAGCTGAGTAATTCACGGGTGGATTAATCCCAAACAAAGAGGTACAGGAAAACTTCATATGGTCACTCTTAAAAAATCCTTCTTAGAGAAGTTTCACATGAAAAAGCAACAGAGATCTCCCAATAGCAACTGGCAAGAAATTTCCAAGGCAAGGAAGCACAATTTTCTTCTACCCGCTCAGGATCGCTGCAGCAGACAAGCAAGCTAACAAAACTGAAACTAAAAATTTTCCAACTCCACTATGGCAAATGAAAGAAAAATACAGGTATGTCATTATTTGCATTCATCCTTGTTGCTGGAGTTAATTCAACAGGAAGAACTTTCTCAAAGTCTGCTAGTTTAAAGGCTTCCTGCTAGTATCTCCCAACTGAAAGAGTTCAGGGGAGTGGCCCCGTTTATTTACCTATACATAACACCAGCAGGTGGAATTTGAATTAATACACCCACTATATGCCTTGCCTCAAGTTTCAAACTGCACTTTGGGTCTGAAAGTGTGTGTTCAGACAGGTCTCATACAGTTACTTTGAAGATTTTGCCAGGTTACTCTTACTCTTTTAAGTTTATTTGAAGAAACGGGTACATGCTTCCATGCACAACACAACTGACTAGAGGAAAGGTTAAAATCTTTTCTGCATGTAACCAGTTTTAGATTATAAAATATTGCAGACTAGAAAAAAAAATTAAGTATTCAGTTTCTGAATATTTAAAAATTATTTTCAAGTCACCTATATATCCGTGGTATATACAAGAAGTGTATATAATCCAGTAAGCACACACCACACACTGCAAAGCAGACAAGCTTGAATGCTTACAAAGTTTCTCTACAGAACAGCCAGAGAGATGTCAATATTTACACTGTGTGAAAAAGTGTAAACGGATGAATTTTTTATTAACTTAAGAAAAAAAAGCCAAACATATATGATCATCAGGGATAAATGCATCTTTGTATAATCGATATTAATGAAAAAAATGTGTATTTGAGCCATAACTCTGTTGCTGGTATTGGCAAAGTCTCAGCTACAAAGCTGTGAAGGAAAACACTTTGATACCTTCAAATTGAGATGTACACAGTCTAAAAGTAAAGCACATGATAAAAGCAGTGTGATTTGAACTGAGCTAGGTATATAGTTCCCATTCTAGTTAACAAGGAAGTACTCCAGGCAGCAACTAACATCCCACCACACAAAGTACCCCGATAGCAAACTGCCCCTTTTTTGGATACTATTCCTGAATCACATACCTCACATAAATGCTGGAGTGCAGACTCCTTTTCTGATAGCAAGGTGAATATGTGCTTAGCTGGCTATGTTTAAATCATAGTTGGAAGAGATAGCAGGAGAGCTCCACCTTTTTGGCTAAATTGACTAAAATGCTTGTCAAGAGAACTAGGCACAGTTCCCTTTATTTCTCCCTCTTCACAAGGGCCAGCTCTATGTGCTCTGACACCTCCTGTCTCATCTCTGGATTGCAGCAGAATGCAGGTGATCCGTATGAGCAATGAAAGACTGCCCTACATTGCTAAGAATGCCCAAATTCAGGCTTCCTCTACAGACCAAAGTAGATTTCTAATAGGAAGCTAAATTCATCAGTAAAGTCATGCTGGAGCAGTCTTTTTTTGGGTGGAGGCACCTGAAGCATTGTTTCAGTTGTCAAAATGAGCCCTATGGGTTTTAGGCGTGTGAAAACACAATCACAAGAAAAATAAAGCCCAACTGAGACACGAAATTTAAAATGCTTTTCTATTAAATCACCTCACCTGATTTGAAGTTTCACTGATAGCTTCCAGAAGCTTTTCAACAGCCGCCTGCAGTCGAGAACTAATATTCAGAATGAGCTCTTCATTTTCAGGATCTATTTCCAGTCCACTTTCTGCAAGATGCTGGCTCAGCAGTCCTTCGCCTGCTGCTCCTGACCACATGTTAATATCATCATCTCCCATACTAATACCATGATATGAGGAACAGGACTCTGGGAAACAAAATAGTTACCATTTCACATGGACTCTTAGCAATTGCAAACATGAAAAACTGTACAACTGAGTTACAATAAGAAAGACAAGTCCAAAAATGATTAAAATATTCATCTTAGTCACAAAAACAGAAAGGGAAATACTGCATACTAAAACTCACACAAACAAGATAAACAATGTGTTAATTAAAAAGAAGCAGAAGTGCAGAGAAAAGGAGATATTAACAGACAATATTTCAGACATACTTTCAGTATGCTTAGGGGCTCTGATGCTCATCTTCAAACCTTTGCTACGATCAGTAACCCTTACTACTTAGAATAACTTGCAATAATACTTGCAAGATTGTCTTTAAAATACAAATCAGTTTAAAAAACCCAAACAAAACCAGAAATAGACTGTCAGTCCCTGTTTCACCAACACCCAATTATGTTACTGTGCATTAACACAAAACTGTTCAAGTCGGTGAATCAAACTCAAGTGAGTAAAAGGAAAGGCATGCATGCAATTCAGACGGCTTCTTAGGACAAACAGACCAGAATACAGAACAACAATATTCAGCACGGTTATTAGTGAACTAATAATATACTAAGATGGGTAGCTGAACAAATCAAGTACAGTGCAGCAGCACTGCAACTGTCCCTGCTGCTGGGCCACCTGGCACCTGCCTGCTTCTCAATCTTCATGAGGTCTGATTCCATTTAAGGACATTATCCATTCTTTCTGAAAAGCCAGACACACAAGGTTTGCCTATGGTATTAGGCTAATAGCAATTCATCTAGAAAACAGCAAATTTGCCATATTTAGAATTCAAGGCTGTGTTTAAGCAATGTAAGTGAAAGGAAAATCTTGAGATGCTTTAAAATCACACTTTCAGTATGAAAAAACAATACAGTGGGTACATCGTGACAATAGAAACTATTGTCAATAAGGTCTTTTAAAAATAAAGAAGTGTTATGTCCTTAGACTGATAGATTTGAAATGTCAGAAATAAATGCTACTGTGGAGAGTTTTTTTAAAATGACAAGTATATTTCTGGAACATATTTAAAATAAAATAAATATTTTGATATACTGCTTTTTTTCAACAATTAGATGTTTTTGCTTAGGATTTTCTCAAAAATACCTTATTTTTCAGGAACAGCAGTATGACTAAATGAATTAAGAATAGTCAGTGCCTGTTTAGTAATGAAGTTGCAGTATCTTTGAATTCAAGTTCCTGGTTACTCCACAAATTGTGACTGCTGAACTAGAACAGTTTGTTTAGCTACAGAAACTGAACTGAAATTATAACAGGTCAATCTCACAAACTGCCTTTAAAAATGTAGTCAGGTCTTGTTGGTTTTGCCTCCTAACCAGGCAGGCAAATAGTACTGGCAGGCATATAATAATATGAGCACTTTTGTTGATGTTGTTTGAACCCAGCAAGCAAGTCAGATTCTAGTTTTGAGGTTTGTTTTTAGCTTTTTTTCTAACAAGCTGCAACACGATTAACCACCTGGTGTACTTAACATACATTCCTACCTGCAAGCATTCTGACAATAACATCTGCAGCCATATATACGACCCATACACAACAAACTAATCCATAGCGATTTTAATTCAGGAAGGTTTCACTTTGTTCACTTTTCTCTTAAAACTGCTACGATGCATTTAGTAATTTTTTTCTTCTAGTTGTATTATTACTGTTTCATATCTCCTTTTAGATATGTGGGATATGTTACAAACTGTTTTCACACTCCAAAGGGAAAAAACAGAAGCACACTATATGCATGAATGGAACAAATAATTAGATGAATAGAATATACATTCACATGGCACCTTTCATCTACACAGGATTTCAAAGCACTTTTGAGTACTGCACTTTGGAATGCCAGTCATAAACTCCTCTAGTGGAATCACCCTAGCAGTGGCTAGCAGTCATTTTCTGCCAGCACACTAAATATTTGCAGTGGGTTTATAGACCATAAAAACTTTCCCACAACACCCTAATATTCCATCCCCCTGCCGTATAAGGAAGGCTGCAAACTTAACAATTTCACTTTTTTTATTCACTAGCATTTTGATTTCTTACCACCCAAATTTGGGCTGGGTTTGGGTGTTTCAATATATCCATAGTGATGCAGAAGCTTTAATATCCTCAGAGTAGAAAGGACCTTCATTTGAGATGGACATTGAGCAGCGTAAGTATTTCCAAATGCTGTGTCAAAATATTGGTTAAAGACTGAGTTGAAGGAAAATATATTCCCTACTGAGCCACCAACACACTTACTGCAGCACCTGATGCTCTTTGGAGGCCACCCATCTTAAGAACTGACCAGGTAAGACCCTGCTTAGCTTCAGAGATCTCACAAAATAAAAGCCCACAGTACAGTAGCACAGCTATAAACAAGATAAAACAATGACATATTAGTTATTGCACAATCTAATTCTTTCCTGATGGAGTACAAAATATCTCTGTAATGTTCCTGTTTTCCTTCTCACGTTTAACCCATAATTCATGTCCTGTCACCCTTCTATTTCAGAGAATTATTTGCTTGAGAAGTACATCTGAATTGTGCAATGATGATTGTGTGTAAAATACAAAAAAAAGATTATACAAAATGACTGCACAAATGTGCAGTTGGTTGCAAAATCATCTGAACTGGCTGTCTGGAAACTTCTGGAGGAAAACTTAAAAACACTGATGTCAGTTCAGAACGCCATTTTTAAAAGCCAGGTCCGGAATATGTCTCTTACATTAATAATACCACTAATATTATTATTTCTTCTTGCCAGTGACCAGAACAGTACCAGTTGGCCTCCAGGAACTCATAAGACTTAAAACTCCTATTTTCTTTATGACAATTCTTTTGTAATTTGCTTCCATTTCTTCTGGATAAATACGAAATAAATCAACATTAAAATATCATTTTGTTATATGAAACATCTCAAAACAAAACATCATAATTTACCTGAAACATAACTATAAGTAATGAGAAAAGAAAAAGTGAGCTGTCCCTGAAAATATAATCTGGCACATGGAAACTTTACTAGTCTCAAAGATAACAAAGGAAAACCAATAAGTATCAAATGCACAAAAAACTTGTAATAATTCTGTTTACACCATGGGGCTGGCAACCCAAATGATAAATGGAGACATCCAGGCTATAATTTCTGCGAAGTGGAATTTAAGAACACAAATTCACATTAAATGTCTTCCTAACTGCACAGTAAATTCTCTGTATCTTTTCCCCCTCAAAATGGTCGTAGCATACAGTATCTTGATACAGCATCTTTCCACAAGAATTTCAGTGGTGGAAGCAAGAAATAGAAGTATTGTCCAGTCTCATTAATCACCCCTGGCAACTGAATGTCTAATCCCCATTTTGTTTATCCTTATATTGTTGTTCAGCGTCCCACCCTCACAGAACTAAACAAAATTTCTCTGTCCGGCAATTTTGGTTTTTAGTCAATACAAAATAATAAATAGAACATAACTGGGCTAAGTAAAACTATAATCTCTTTGTGTAAACTCTCTCCTTGTAATGAAAAAAGAATCAACCAAAGAAACAAATGTTTGTGTTGTTTCCTGTGCCATGGAGCTTGCAGTTCTGCACGTCAGATGTCACGGCCCACTAAATCTTAAGAAAAGTGCTTAATTACACAGTGCTTGCTCAGAAGTTTCAGATACAGAAGTTTTTTATGAGCTGCCAACTGACATTTATGAAGCAATACATATTTTGCATCATGCAGAGCCAGTATCTCAGTTTACTCCTGGGATTCCACTAAGGAATTAAGCTTAGGGGGATTACAAGTTGAGAACAAAAAATCAGTTTTGTGGCAGTGCAGTGTTTAGCTATTTATTACCTTTTTCCTGGTACACTGCTCAGAAATGAGGAGCTCAGAAAGTAGGCAAGAGGGTTTAATATTCAAGGAATGCCATAACCTTGCAGGCTTCTCCAGAGCGACCTACATTACTGCAGTCCCTCTACCCAAGTAAACTCAGCAGATTACTGTGCACAAATGCCGTTCACTACCAATGATATGTTTTATGACTGAAATTTGAACTTTACTTGTTCTTCTAGAAATAAAATCCTGTGCTTTCAGATAACCTAGGCAAACCCTGATGTGCTCTACAAATCAGGTGTGGTTATAAGTATATGACCTTAATGATTCAGCTTTTAAAATGCTGAAACTCAGCAAAAATAGTAAGCTGAGTTTTGCTTGTCAATAAATGTTCAGATGGTCAGAAAGAATTCACTTCAATAAACACAGTATTTTACTATTTTATTATTAGATTTTTATTGGTATAAATTTATTCCTAACGATTTCCTAACTAATTAAAAAAATAGATCAGTTTGGCTAGGTATTAGACAATATAATAACATGCAGAGTTTTTAAAAAAAAAAAGCAGTGTCCACCTATTTTTTCTATAAAACAGTGGGGAAAAATTTCAAAATTTTTCCCCTCAAGCCATTTAGTGTTAGTATAGGAAACGAATAAAAAGAGTCTCACTGCTGAAAACACTAACAGAATTTGTCCTCTAATTCCATTTGAAGAAAATTCAAATACTACTGCTATTATGGCTCCATGACCTCAGTGGCAAAAAGGATGCTGCTGTATCATTTGGAGAGCAAAAAAAAGAGAACTGTGAATACAACTCCAGATACATTACAAACCATACATTCAGCCACTATAGCTACTGTAAGGTTGGCCCTTCTTTAATTTTCACTTTTTACTTTGTTTATTCCTTCCTTCATTGTTATTTCTGACTGTAAGGAAACATGCAAAAAGGATACTGGAATGAAAAACTGGTAGGTGGACAGCTCGAATGCTGCTCTGTACCAAGAAGGGGCATTACAAGAACAGACACACTGCTTTGTTACAGAACAGTGAAACCTGACATACCTCTTCAAAATACACTAAAACAGCAAACACAAGAGTTTAAACAGTCAAACCTCATCACTAGCAGAATGGAATAGAGCTTTTTTCTATCTGAAGAGAGTCCTCTTCCACCGCAAGACTTCCCAAGAAATTAGCAAATCATTCCAATTACAGGGCATTTTTTGTGTTTAGACAGTAGCATTATGAAAGCCAGGAACTGCATTTTGCTACATATATGTAATGCAAGTAATCCATATTAAGAATCGTTAACGACAATAATTAGTGACACATAGAAGAATACACACTGATGTGCAGGAGCAGGCAAAAAGTGAATGCATCAAAAACTAAGGCCAGAGGCCTAATTATCCAATCTGCTATTTAGGGAAAAAGGCAAAGCTTCAAAAGCCTGAAGTTTCAAAAGATAATTTTTATCACAACTAAATACAGCTTATGTGTAGAAAACAAAAGTTACTTTTTTTTAATGAAACAGCAGTACAAGAATAGAAGTGCTGTTAACTTGAAAAATTCAAGAATTTTTAGACTACAGCTTTATATATTTCATTGCACATAACCTTTTGAGTGATCAACTGAAAAAGATGTCTCTGTGCTACAAATTCATACAACTTTTCCTAACCTGCCCCGAGGCTTAACGTGACCTATATTTAAAGCCAGAGGGAATCAATAATATGCAATAATCTACATTTTGAAAGAAAGAGGTAAAGTTCACCTTCATTTACCAGTTTTATTATTATTGTGTAATACACACTTTCTTAATACTGAAATGTAGTATTTGACTTCCAGTTCTTTTTCTCAATCATAGTAGTTAAAATTCCAGCCAAATCCAGATGTATAATGAGTTTCAGGCTGAATTGATCTGTTGTTCATTATAGCAAGATCCAGGATGCATGTGCACAACCTTAATGGTACCTAAATGGCAATACAATTGAGCATCTACTCTTGCCCAAAAGAGAAATGGACATTATCCTAGTGCAGTCACAAGAAAATAAACAGAGCCCAGTAGAGTTCTTAGACACTGGTATGCAACTAACTACAACATCAAAATGCTCCTTTAGGTCTTGTGCCAACTAGCACTCCTGGAAACAGCTGATGGGCAAGTGTTGGCAGTTAAGAAGTTCTTGGAACTGTGTCCAAAATGGAATTGGCATGCAAACACTTCTTTAGGAAGCTAATGAAGTCCACCAGCACACGCACACAGGCTTGTCCCATGCCAGCTGCTCTCAGTGACCAGCAGCGTCCCTAGGTACTTCCAGCGCACTACTGGAGATACAGCCCTTGACACCGGCTCCCATTCCCCATACATACAGAGGAGGGTGTAAATGGTGCAAGATGCCATGGAGCATTCTCTTTGCCTCCTTCAACAGAAACTTTTGGTTTTTTTACTTCTCAATCACTTTCCTATTCTGTTGCAGGCTTTGCAACAGGACCCTAGATATGAGTTGGTGCGGGGCATGACCCAGACAACTCCTGAAATGTTGTCTCTTAAGCAGATATGTCATATGCATTCAAGGGAAAAATAAATTGTGTGGGTTTTTTCCTTAAAAAAAGTTTAATTTAAAATGTCAAAACTAAGAGTATTTAAATATGTCAATAAAGTATGCAAATGATACTTCTTATGAAATACAAAACCATACAATCAGTACCTTTTTCATAGCCCACACGGATGCAGGGTTTCACTGACTCCTCTGCCTCAGTGTCCCATCCAGCTTGTTTGGAAGGCTGGACTTTCCCAGACCGATCCAGTAACCCAAGAACATGCTGACCAATTGTCTCCTCCATTGCTACAGTTGTCTTCACAACTTCTAAAAGAATCTTCATGAGTTTTTCATTAGTCTTCTGAAAAACATGCCTGCAGGACAGAAACTAATCAATCCTCTGATTTTTCCCTGATTTCCACATGGGTTTTATCCCTTATACACCCTTGCAACCAGAAAAGATTTGTAGTTGAAATAACGAAATTAAGATTTCTTTTTTAAGGCTAAACCCCACATCATATCAATACTAAATACACAGTTGTGTTAAAAGTCAGTTCTTTATATAAAATATGTAAAAAGTCAAAGTATTTATCAATATTTCTACTTTTATCCTGGCATTTTATCTAGTTATTCTTTTAAGGCAGAGGTCTGCTTTTGCCTGGTATTCATTATAAAATTAATCTTTTCTCAAAATGACCATTAAGAAAATTGTTCCTCTACACAGATCAAAAAAGTTACAAAATAGTCAAATGGGATTATAAAATAAAACAATAATACCCATATAAACTTAATTCACATATGTACATACAATATGTATACAATTAACGTGTATAAATAATGTTTATGATTCAACATGTGTAACACAAACAAATAGTAAGATAGGCTAAGATTTGTCTCATCCTCTATGCTGTTACATGGTTAGGCGTTCTAAAAAATAAGACACTATTTAACCTAAGTACATAAACTTAGAAATATGGTTTTCTAGAACAAAAGATGGACATTATCATCAGTCAGAATAAAGTTTATAAATATTATTACTATCACAGCAAGAACATGATTATCAAAATTTAAGAAAAATATTTTCTTAACAGTTCTAAGCACCTTTCTTTAGAAAGAAGAGCTGAAGGTGTTTCATCAGGCTTTCTTCCCCCATCTTCATGCTCAAAGATCTGCTCCCTCACATCGTTTTGGTTTTCATTTTCATTCTGAGTAAGTTTTGGCAGAGGGAGAGAAAACAAAAAGGACAGGAGTCCTGTCATGTCAGAATCAACATATTCTTCTTATATACAGTAAGATATGAAATTGAAAACCTAAAGTAGTTGTCATTTCTTTTTAATACTCTGCACCAAATTAGAAATCAAGTAATACTCTTACTATGTGGAAAAAAATATTAACAAGACCAAACCAGGAAATCCAACGCAGGGCCAATTAGAAAGAACTTTGTTACACTGATTAAACAGTTGTTGTTTTCTGTTTGTGTTGCTATAGCAATATGAAAAAGTGAGTTTACCTAAGGAAATAGCTGTAGAAATAATCCCCACATTCAAGCTGTTCAACCAGCTTCTGCTTACCTTAAGTAAAAAAGCTATGTTTGCCACTATCACCTCTTGACTCTTAAAGCTACTCTGTTCCAGCCATACCCAACATATTTTACAAAAATATATTACAAAGAAAGAGGAACAGTGAAAAGGAAACTTCTACTGGTTTTACATGCCATGGTTGCCTGGAAGGTCAAAGTCCATATTTACCTCTGTCTGTGTGCTGTTGTTTTGTAAGTCACAAAATAGCCTCTCTTTTCCGGGTACGGAATGTTGTTTCAATGATTCCAGTTCTTCTAAAAGCATCCTCTCTCTCTCTGCAACCAGGCTGTCATTCTCCATTGAGACACGCTAAGAAAGAAGTGTTATAGAGGCTCACACAGTTTTTTAAGCTTCTGAGTAAAGGGAGTCCTGTCACTTCTAATTTGTTACAGACCTTGAACAATGAAATTTCAGTCCATCTCTTTAAATCATTACAAAAACACTGAAAGCTTTCTAGAATGGAATACAGCTAAAAAATACTTAAACTTCCCTTAAGATTTTCATACCATTTTAATGCTCTTTAGCAAACACAATGGTCCCAATGCAAACTGGAGGGAATTTCTGAATATTACATGCTATAACATGTTTTGCACAAGAAAAAAGATGAAAATACCTTATTTTTATAAAAAGTCTACACACATTCTCTTTTAGAAGAGCTAGAAGTGTTCATGGCTTAAACACAATGCATACATTTCTATGCAGTTCTTATGAACATACATACTTGGCATTAAAAACTGCAAAAAACCCAGCAGCCTAAATTCTACTTAATGATTTTTATCAGTTTCAGGAATTTGCAACCCTGACAAAGATGCAGTTACAAACTGAAAGAAAAAAGGTAAAAGGAGAAAGTATGCATATATCAAAAGGAAAGATTTTCAGGATATATGACTCTATGACACCTTTAAAGCTGCTACAAGTGACTGGCTTTCTAGATTCCAGAGTTCCTCAAGCCCAAATTTAAACAGAGCAGAACCAGGTTTGGAAAATGACTGAAGCTCCACTCCACAGTGAAAGCAAAGAATTTTAGAATTCACTGATTACTATCTTCATGTGCATTTCGACAATGTTACATTGTTGAAATTAAATTAGAGCAAGACATATTCTTCTGAATTCTGTTTACTTTGTCTTTTAGTGAAAGGAATCCTTGAAAGACATGTATATAAATGACATTATTTTTGAAGTATTATTAATTAAGATAAACTAATGAGTTTCACTAGCACACCTACTGCAGGCTTTGAATAGGTACAGTGACAGCAAGTTAAGTTTGAAAAGGCAAAGAAACATTGACGTCTCCCACCAAACCCCACAGATTTTGTTTCATTCTGAAAGTTGATAAGGACTTATCTCCCAGAACAGGGGAAAAAAACCACAAAATGCCAAAACATATTGTTGCAGGAAGCCACTGATACTGTTAAAGTCAGAATGATGAAAAACAAAGAACTTTATAGTATTTCTAGCCATGCTGGTGGCTTCATTGATGTAAATGGCCGCTAGCCTGCATCCTGCACAGGGCCATGTATCTGTGAGGTGGCACGATTGACAGTGCATCCACACTCACTCTCTTCTGGCTGCTGTACAGCACCGCAGATTTGGTCCATGTTTACAGAAGTCTAAATCGATCCATCACTGTCTGAGCTTTGATTAAAGAAATATGTCTTCCATGAATATATGCATATGTGTTTGTATGTACACACACACACACAAACAGATGTGTGTGTGCACGAGTGTGTAGGCATGCACAGAGTAAATATGTGCATGTCTCTCTCTCTAAATAGATATAAATGCACAAATATATCTGAATCTGCCTGGTGATGTCCCTTTGTTAACCCTTACAAACTCACTGGCTGAATTCTGTATTACCTCAGCTAATTGCACCTTAAGACTCTCCAGCTCTGCTAAGAGTTGATCTTGATTTTCTTTCTGCCGCTCCATTTGCTGCATGTGCCCCTGCCTCAGTAGCTCCGTTGCCTGCTGATGTTCCTGGTACTGGCGCACGAGCTCCTGCCGCATGTCCTCCAAACGCTCCTCATACAGCAGCAGCTGACCGGACGTTTCCGTGTCTGCGGCCGCCGCCTCACCGGAGCGCTGAAACGGGGGAACAATTTCAGCATTTTATGTTCAACAGCTGTTCCAAGGAAATACTTAAATACATTTTAAAAAATGCTTTCGTAAATTAAAGTAGCTGTCATGAAAGCATTATTGTGTCGCCTGCTTCTTGGAAGGTCCAGGCTTAGAATTATTCTTCATTTAAAAAGACAATTTTTTTTCCAATAACTCTCAACAGTATTAACTTTTATGCTTTTTATGACTCCTTTTTACCTTATTTATTCCAGCTAGGCCCCACCCCATGTTTGTGAAATGCTAACTATATGCTTTACATCACTTTAATAATTTTTGTGTTCAGCTGATATCTTTTATCACAAGATACTCAAACTGTTTAAGCACTATTTTTAATCTGTTCTTTGTATAAACACTAAAATATAACCTAGCTTACAAAGAGTCTGTAAACAATTTACTGTCTGCAATTGAGTTGGTGTCATATTCCCTTCCTCAGGCATCGCACACAGGAAAGAAGGGTAGATAATTAAGGTCTGAAGATGTCAACCCTTTGAAAGAGAAAAGGAAATATTTAAATGGAATTTTTTCTTTGCTGTTTTTTTTAACACTTACTGGTGTTCCTTCTGCTGTAAGACCTTTGCTGTGGGAAAAAAGTTCTTCAGAAATCACTGATGTATGTGTGGTCTGTCCTAATATGCAATCAGGGCTGCTGCTAGAATGAAGCTGTTCTCCAAGTGAGTTGTTCTCTCCAGACTCTTCACTGAGTTCCCTGCAAAGTGATTTCAATTCTTCTTCATGCTTACTGCCTTTTCCTGTTGCTTCTTTAAGAAGGCTGTCAACCTCTTCTTCACTGTGCTGCTTCTTAATTTCAAAATGTATTCCCTCTTGATGTACAATCTGTGTTGGTGCTTCTTCTTCCTTCTGTCCAGCAATGCCTGACAATTCCGTCTGTTTGGCAAATGCTACACTCATTGACACAATAACCTGAATAAATAAGAGAAGTCTGTATTAGTTTATGCTTCACAGCATCTCCTATTACTGAAGAAATCTCATAGATGACCATCAACCAAAAAGTTCCAAAAGTTCCCAGAGAAAAACAGAAAGATAAAAGAACAAAGATATCTTGTCAATCTTGAAAATGGTCGCATCTTAAAATACAGATATTCTGTATTTAAGGTAGTTTAATAAACCACAATGATGTTTTCAGTTACAACAGATTATTTAGCATGGAATTATCACGTTCATTTTAAAAAAGATCCTATTAGATGATTTCAAAAAGTGCAGGCACACTGACTTATGAGCAGATGTGCTAAGCTTTCTCTGTCCAGCCAAGCATCCTATGTAAAAGTTTGACTGACATGGAATTTTGGGCTGTATAAAGAAAACAGTGCCATGTGCTTGATGCACACAGAATTTTACTTGACCAGAAAGAAATTATTGGCACTAACCAGCTACAGTTGCAGTTACAGCAGGCTGAGAATTTTTGTGTTGCTAAGTATCTCTAATACAAACAAACCCCTTCTCCAACCATGTGAGCAACTCTATTCTAGATTTAGAATACAGTCATTTATAGCATAAGCTACAAAAAGTGTGAAAAAATAGTATAATAAATACAGGAGTGTTATACTTGAAAACACCAAACTCTTCCTTTCCAGAAAATGTGAGTTTGTCTTTTGAACTTAAACTGATCTTAACCAAATGCAACATTTGTTTCCTCATAAAGAAGGGTTTTCTTGGCAGCAGATAGGAGAATGTTTTTTTCTGCAAAGAAGTGGAAACTTTTTTGCAAATCAAAAAGTAAGTAAATCCACAAAAAAATAAATATACTCTACCTATAAAATCTTAACTTTATTTTTCATGTTTTAGAGTTACCAGATCCAAAGAAAAACTATGCATTTTCCACAACATATTAAAATGCACAATAAAATACAATCAGAAAATAGTATTAAACTGTTCAGTGCAAAATCTTTTCAACTGACCTGCTGTTAAGCCTTGTTAAGGTTGTGGTGGCAAGAAATACACTCTAAGTCTGTGGATTTTTAAAATAAATTCTAGTGCAGAATACGGTAGCATGTTGTCTATTTCCTTTGAAGTTTTAAACACCATCACTACAACCCACATGAATAGAAATTGTGAGTTAGGAATAGGACAGATAGCTAAAAAACCTCAAAATGTTTCAGAATTTTTCAAGACTTTCCCATTCAGAAGCCAAACGAAACAATTCCTTGTAAATAAATCATATGAAAGTTAGCATATGCTACAACTACTGCCTAAATGGTTGAAAATGGCAAATAAAAATGACAAATTTTTAAAATATATTTTAAAGTAATGGAATAAAAGTAATACCTTTGCTACTTCTTCTTCTAACCTTTCTTGGTACTGCTTTTGTAGTAATTGAACAACATCCACATCATTCTGAATTTCAATCTCCCTACCAAGCTGTAAGAAAAACACAAAATCTCAGATCATGTATTTGTGATTTTATTTCATTAGTTTCAAGTTTCAATTTGGCAAGAGGTTTTTTTCCTCATACAAATCACATAATTTTGTACCACAACACGGAAGAACTGAGTAAAAGACTTTGTCTTGTTTCTGCTTCAAAATGAATTTTAAAAGTTGAGTTTGCAACAACTCTTCTTCCAGCACTATTTAAGATGTCAAATGCCGTGAAACCAGGTCAGGAAGCACAGAATCACAGTACTAAACAACATCACTATTTTGCAAAATGCAGAATTTTTGAGCCAGGTTTCCAGCACTCCTAGGGGAGGAATCCATGGGGTCTTTCCCATTTGCACTTGGTCTCTTAAAATCTTTGGGATTACTTTTTCAAAATTTCTCCTAAACTGTGCAGTGTGTACTACAAAAGTACTGGGATTTCACTTAAATTGCTCCTTTCATAACTGATTTTAAATAAAAGTCACAATATTTGAAAGATTCCTGAAGAAATCCCAGAATTTGAACACTAGTTCTCTACCACTTTAGTAAGAGGCAGCCAACTGAAATGTCTTGTTTCAGAGATAAATAAAGAAAATAAATTTAAACCCAGCATCAATAAAGCAAGTTTTATTGATCATAATTCCCAGATATGTTTTTCAACTTCATCTTAGAACCCAAAGCATCTAAATTATGTCACGCTTATATATATTAGCTGTCAACAGAGTTAATACCATACCTCTAATGCTTTATCTGTTCTTTTCTGATGAAGATTTTCTGTGCACTTTACTTTCTTGAAGACTTCTTTTAACTTTCTTTCTGAATCTGTGGGTACACTAAAAAGGTACAAAAAGCAGAGAGGGGAAACAATAATTTTAAAAAAAAATCAGTATTTCATTGCCCATGACTCGGTGAAAACCAGAATGTGTTAAGTGGACCTAAACTTCACCACAAACTTTATTACTATCTATCATTCTAGAAAATAATTAATTTCAGGCAACTACAGCTACACAAGATGCCTTTAGATGTAAAGGATAGTGCCTGGAGAGGATTAAATGCGGTCTACTGAGTTGAAGTTTTGAAATTGCTGCTATAAAGCTCATATACATGAAATTACTTTTATACATTATTCCATTTATCAAATCTTCCTCTATTAATTAGAAACACTGCACTACTTAATTTGCAATGCTTATGTCATTTCTTTATAAGACTCCGAACAACTCTTGAAGGAACAAAACTACAGAAGAGCAACATGGTTATAAAGAATTTCTCGAATTCCGAAGTAAAACACATAGCTTTAAAGGAATGGTTATTTGAAACACTTTTTGAACAAGCTCAAAGTTATAACCATTGTATAACTGGTTAATACCTTCTGTGGTCAGAGGATACCCCAGCAATCTGAAGCTTATCCTGCAGATGGACAATCTCTGTAGTGTACCTCTCTTGACTTTCTTTCAGCTGCTGTTGGAAATAGGATCGGAGGAGTTCCAGTTCTTGAGCATGCTGTTCCTCAAGTTGTTTTTTAAGGTTCCCTATCTCCTTCAAACAGTATTCTTGAATTGTAGGATCTATATATAGGTTATTTGAAGCAGGGAGTGAGAAAAAAAGACAGAAAGAAACTACATTAACTTCTTTACAAATATTTAGCAGTGATGGACCGAATAATTAATGTAGTTAAAAAAAAATTCTGACATCCTATCAACTACTTTTCCATAACAAAGAATGATAACCTAATCTTCCATTTTGCTAAATAATATCTGATATTGGCAACAATTTTTTATCGTGGAAAACTAAAAAATACTAAACCAAAAATGTATCACAGAAAATAATTCTGAAATATTTTACAGAATTAAGAAAATCAGAGTATTGTACTGAAAAATCTGGAAAAATCTCTTATGTTCAAGCTATAGTAAGACATAAATCAATTAAAATTAAAAGTCATTGTCTTGTCTTTCTTTCTGAATATACATACATTAAAAGCAACATATACATTTTTTTACCCATTAGACTCTGTGAAGGAGTCTGCAGACTTTCCTTTCCTATTTCCAGATGGATAGGTTCCTCTTCTTTCCTCCTTTCTGAAGAAGATAGCCATGGCTCTTTGACCTAAATAATAATCAAGTAAATGCAATTAACAATGATTTGTCTAGTAGTAGCACAAATTTCTTATATCCACTGCTGCACTCCCAATATGAAAGAGAAATGGACATACTGGCAGGAGTTCAGCAGAGAGTTACAAAGGAGATGGGAGGCTTGGAGCATTTGTTGTACAAGGAGAGGTTGGAAGAGCTGGGCATGCATAACCTGAAGAAGACAAAGTTGCCCACTCAGTTTGCAAAGTATCAAAATTCAGCGAGACACAGTTCTTGGCAACCTTTTCTAGCTGACACTGCTTTGGGTGAGGGGCTGGATCAGATGAACTGCAGAGGTGTCTCCTAACCTCAATCAATCCACAATTCTGTGACATAGCAGCTTTCTCCATTTTCTCAAATCATTCCCTTGCTCTGCCACTCAACCAGGATACACAAACACATTTTCAAACACTTCTTCACTCATGCAGAAGGAATTCATGCGACAGAAAATTCAAATGCTCCTACACTCTATGCTATAAGAGTTTACCTGTTTAGACTCCGCCGTCACCTGTGTTTGAAGTGCTTCCAGCCTGCTGTATTCTTCCATTATCTTCTGTAGAAGTGTATCCATATGTTCTTGCACAGTTAAATTACACAAAGAACCAGGGACTTTAAAAAATGAAAACAAACATTTTACCATAAATTTTAACACCAGTGATTTGTTCACAAGTTCTCCCCCAAAGAATTGTCCAATAAACATTACAAAATAGTGAAACAAGTGAAGCCCTTTCAGATTTTGAATGCGTCTTTACATGTATTGATACATATGCATTTTTTGGTAGGGCTGCTAACTTCTACAAAAGGAGGAAGAGGAAGAGAAAAACCCCAAACAAACACTTTTTTCCACCAATATCCACTAAAATGAAAACAGCATAAAAGAAAATATCTATTATAAAAATAAAGGGGCTCAGAATAATGAGGTAATCTCTGAAACATCTATTTAAGCACATTAATTAGTACCTGAAAAAGTAATGGCAAAATTGCCAGTCTGAAATACTTTAAATAAGTAATTTTAACCAGCATGATAGTACAAAGTCATTACCTTGAGCTTGACCTCTGTCTACTGGTAATTCTACACTGAGTTTTTCTTTCACAGCAGGTTTACAGAAAATTTCCTGTTCCCTATCACCAGCTTCTACAACAGCTGAAGAATGTTCATTTTGACTGCCACACAAAACCTGTATAACAAATGAAACAAAGCAAAAAGTAAACAATTTATTATCAATCACAATTCACATAGAAAACAAGAAAAATAGGAAAGTAGTATTTTGTGAGCATTAACGTCCATGAAAATGATGGCATAAATGTTCTGTTGAATCATAAGAACCTAGACAATCTTTAAAACTCCTGACAAAAGAAACAGATATAAGAAGACTTTCCAGCTAAAGCATAAATGCAAATGTTTTCAAATCATTATTTAATTTGGAACTGCCAAGTATTAAAATCTTGTAGAGAAAGGCCCCCTTTAATAATGTGGAAAGCAAATTTACATTGCAAATGTCTCATTCTCATAAGCTGCAATTTTTCTTGGAAGAGGAATTCCCTACAGCAGAAATTTGCATCTTTCTGGGGATTACAGCTCATCTAGTTCTTTAAATGCTGAACAAATCAGATAAAAAGATATGGCACAAAAAAGCAAGTAATGAACAGAATACCCTATGTTTGTTGGTGCTATGTGGTCAGCAGAACACTGCTATATTCACAATGGGCAGGCAAACAGAAGATTTATCCACATGATTTCTGAAGATAAATGATACTTGAAAAGAAACCACTTGCTCAAAGCTCAGTGGGATTCTTCATTTAAAGATTTTGTACTCAACAAAAACCAAATTCAACTTATAAAAGTAAAACAATAATTTCTCTGAGAGGTCAAGAAAGAATCATACAAATAGGCAGCATTTTTTACTTGTGAAGTAACTCATGCCAAGGACTCTCACTCAGCTGCTACTTTCTGTGAGCTATCATGGAGTCCTGCTTAATCTCTTCTATGCTGGATCTCAAGTTAAAAAGTTCTGCTATTCACGTTCCCAAAAAGGTTTTGAAAGAAGTCCAGCAAAGAAGGAAAAAAAAAACCCACAAATCACAAACCCCATTCATTAGAAGTATTTTAGACTTGAAAACCATGGCTTATAATGAGTGACAAAAGCAGCTTAATTTATCTAGAAATAAGTCTAATAAGTAACTCAATTGATGGTCAAAAATTACCTGTAAGGGCCATCAATTACTACTACTCTACAAAAAAAGATATGGCAAATTATTATTATGCGTGGCTGATATTAGAATGAAGACTAAATATAAGCTTTAATTTTTGACTATGTTTATTTACTAAAAACAATACAGACAGTAATTTTTTTAGATTGTTTGACACTTTTATCTTTGAAAGATAAGCTGCAGATAAGAAAGAAATTACTATCTTATTGCAGATATGAGAGGTGATGTCCGGTGCCTCAATACATGTGTGACATCAGACTGTTGAATCAAAAACATATATCCAGAGACAAAGAGAAATGAAGAAAGTACTTCCAAACTAGTAGAGATGAGATCAGCATTAGCTAGAAGCTTAAGACTATGGTTAGACAAAAGACTTGTCCGGACAAGGACATAAACCAATTTAGGAAAAAAAATACAAAACCTTTTGCAATGCTATTTTGGAAGCCTAGGTTTAGCAGTCTCTATTTTGAGATCAAAGCAAAGAAAAGAGCTGCAAAGGAAACCTGCAAAAATAATGTGTAAAAATATTATAACTCACAGTAATCATCATTTTTTGTCTTCCAAATTCTCATTTTAAAAAAGGCTTTTTGTTAAGTCTTACCTGAGCCAGCCTGGAACATTCCTCAGTTACAGCTTCATTCAGTTTTTCTGTAAGTCTTTGTGTAGATTTCCCTTCATCATCTATGAAAACAAATTATTCATATTATTTGTAAACTCTAGATGCACAACAACTTTTCAAAGGCCTAATTTCCTGCCTAAGTGAGGCTGCCTCTTCAGCTTCAAGAAAGGCATTTTTATTGTTTCAACACATGGACAGTTTGAACTATTACAGTTGAGCTGCATGTGCTAGAGAAGCAAGACAGAAGAAATGGCTTTGTGTATTAGGGACCTCCAGAACAATAAAAGTGTACAGAAACATACTGGAGGGAGAAGAACTTATGCAAACAAGTTAAACAAGGGCAAAACATGGGATAACAGAAAAAGCTGGGATAGAGAACCATCACGTTAACATAAAAACTCACTGAGGGAAAAAGTAGTACCAAAGTTTACCTAAAGTACGTGGGGAATCAATGCAGCATTTAAAAAAAAAGAGAAAAGAACAAGTCCAAAAATACTTTGCTGATGCATTTGCTTATTTCACCTTGTAGGTGAATCTACAATTAATTGAGCTAATACAAACAGCAAACAATGAGTCGTAATACTTTTGATTCCTTATTTTTTAATATATTTTTTTTTTCCAAGTTACCTCAGTAATAGACTACACGTACTGGCTAAACAATTTGTTAAAAAAACAATTCAAAATGTTACATAAAAACAACTGGGCAGCTAGATGCATAAACTCTTGTGCTTGTTTGGATGGGTTTTTTAAGACACTGTTTTTCATATAGAGCTTCATTCTCATAATATTTGTCAAGTTACCTGCTTGTTGAAATTTCAGGGTCTGGAGCTCCAGCTGATGCATTCTTTTAAGATCATTCATCTCTTGTAGATGACTATGAACAAGTTCCTCTTTAAGACTGCAAAGTGCACTCTCTTTTTCTGCTTTCAAGGATTCACGAACTTGGTCTACATGAGCTGAATAAACCAGGGATAGGCAAATCCGCTGTGCTTCCATTTGTAGTTGTAAATCAGTCTTTGAATAAAAAGACACAATTTAAGAAGAGTGAGAAACAAGAATATAGAAAGACCCATCCTTGGAAACTTCTGAGATTACTAATGTGTTGAATGGAATGCGGCATATATGGCACGCATAAGGTAAATTTAAATATACATAGTTTGGAAAACTCAGTTGTAACAAAATAGTAAGACACTTCTTCAACTTAAAATAAAAATCAAATTAAAATTAACAAAACTCAATATGCTTCAATTTCTATTTTGCAGCAATAAAATCCCAATGAATTTTAACTCAGTGAAGCAAGAGCAATATCACTACTAACGGAGTAGTTAAGAAAGTGTACTCCAAACACAGAGAAAAGACTGTATTATTAGCAGACCTTAAAAACATTGATTTCCGAGGCCTGTAGTTCTAGTCTGCACTTTGGGGATGTTATTGCTAAAGAAAAAAGATGTTTGGGATATGTCAACAGGGAGCTGCTTAGAGCTGAAGTTTGAAAAGGTTTTTAGACAGCTCTGGACCACAATGATTTTTAGTTGTACGGCAGGAAATTTTAGGACCCTTATCACAGCCATAGGAAAAACAAACCAACCAATCAAACAAACAAAACAAAAAAGCCTAAACCAAACCATCAGAAAGCTAAAGTTCTTTTTTATGATCTCACTACTGTTTCCAATATGGCTTTGCTTGTGATTTTACTTCTTAGGAAATGAATGAACTACAACACAGTATTAGGCAGTTGGTGGTATTAGTTCACTGTTAGGTGGACTTTTATAACATGAAAAAAAATCTAAGAAAGTAGAAGTCTGTTTAACATCTATTTCCACAGAATATTTAGTTGCATACATCTTGCAGCATGTTATTGAACTTCACCAATGCATATAAATTTAAATTTATATACAGATTCATGATTCTACCACCTAATTAAATACTAGTAACTCAGTACTTAGCTATTTATATTGCCAAATAACAATCCTTTCCCAATTACCTACAATTAATTTCCAATACCAAGAAATACAAGCAAAATTGCTCCAGCAAAACTTAAGAGAATAGTTAGAATCACACTATATGCATTCTCATTATCACATCCAGAGACATTTCTTAGGAAGTGATAACCATGCAAGCACAAAAAAATTGATAACGTAATATTAGTATTTCACAAGTCTGATATTTCAAAAGTTTGGTCAAAGATGACTGATGAAGTTTCATGATTTTTTATATTGTTTGAATGAACAGCGAACTGAAAAAACTTATCACAGAATAAAAAATTATACCCAAAATGAATTTTCCCCTTAAGTAAGTGAAATGCTGCATCAAAATATGAAGTGCTCTGGTAGTCTTCTTACATTTTTTTTGTTGCTGTTGATTTAATTAAATGTAAGGGAAGAGTATTTTTTCCATTCAAAAAGCATCCTCATACACATTGACTATGATTATAATTCTGGTCATTCATGTAACCCCTTTCAACCACTGGTCACACTGACACACACACCTATACTTCAAAGCAGCCAATTGGAAAAATATGATGCAAATTTCGAAGCATGAGCTCCTACAAATTTTCATAGTTAAAGTATTTTCCATACTGTTTTATGTAACATACCTGCTCTGATTTTAAGGCATCCACTTGCTGCTGAAGGTTATTTTCACTCTGTGTAATGGCTGTTAATGATGTTTCCTCCGTCAGCCTGTCTGGCGCCCCATGCAAATGTTCCACAAGAGACTGGTGTTCTGGTTCCTGCATTTGCTGGACCTCCTTCCTTTTTGTTACCGCATGACTGCAGTCTTTACCAGAACTTAGATTACCTCTTTTATTTATTCCTTCATCAGCTTTACTCCTTGAACCAGGGGATTTATTCCTACCTTCACATGCTGGAGTAGCAGTCTTTAGAGATTTTCCTTTAGAGCATTTTGTCTTAGAGTCATTACTACTACTATTTGTTCTCTGAACTTGACTAATTGTGACTTCTAGTTCTTTACATTTTACTAGAATTCGCTCTTTCTCATCTCTTAAAGATTTGACTTCTTCATTTAAATGACAGATTTCACTATCCTTTGACTTTAATTGTTCAGAGAGATCAGAAAGTCTTAAGGATAATTCCACTTTCTCACGCTGAGTAACCTGAAGCTTTTCCATAAGTTCTGTTGCATCTTTCTCAACAACCTCTCCAGCCTCAAATATGTCTTTCCCGGACACCTTTATTTCTTTACTCCCTTCAAAATCAGAGGGTTTCGTTTTAAATAAAACTGGTCTATTGCTTTGTAAGTGGCAGAGTTTTTCATTCAAAGCTTTGAGTTTGCTTTTATATTCAGCTTCCTGCTTTTTCTTGTTCTCTTCTAACTCAGTTTTTGCCTTCAGAAGACTTGCACATTCTTTCTGCAGTTCTTTATAACTAGATTCAAGTTTTTTCTCAGTCAATGAAAAGGCACTCTTCTGCCTTTCAGTATCCTCTTGGAGGACACTGTTTTGGTTTTTAAGTTGCTCGTTTTCAGTAATCAGCTTTTCTATTCTTTTTTGCAAGTCCAAAATTTCTGTCTTAGAGCTAACACTACTGTTACAAAGTATGTTTTCTTCAGAGCTTACCAACATATTTTTTAATTTCTCTTCCAGAGTTTCGTTTTCCCCCTTAAGAACATTATTTCGTGTTTCTAGTTCTGAACATTTTTTTTGAAGGCTATCTTCTCTCTCCCTCATTTGTTCCTGCATCAACTCAGTTTTAAGCTGCAGCTCTTGTATTTCTTGTTCAAGGGTACCCTTCTCTTTTTCCTCTTGCCTAAGCACTTCAATCTCCTTCTCCAGTTCATGGATTTGAAGTGTCATTTCTTCAGATTTAGAATTTACAATAGACTGCTGTAAATCTTTCAGGTTTGTAATCTCTAGTATCAACTGATTTTGCTTTGTGATTAAGTTGTCCTTTTCATATTGCATGGCTTCTATCTTTTGACTCATTTCATTTTGTACTTCATCTAACTGCTGTTTATGGTGCATATTCAAGTTGTGTTTAAGGCTTTCCATGTTCACCATGTGCTCTTTCTCTAAGTCTTCTTTAAGCCTGGAAAGTTCCTCTTCATGACTAAACAGAAGTTTTGTTCTCAATCTCTCTAATTCTGCTTCTTGCGATTCTGCCATCCTGTCCAAAACTGCATCCTTCTCCCTTTCTAGCATTTCAAGTTTTATTTTGTAATTTGTGATTTCTGCCTCATGTTTTAATTCCAAATCCTTCCTAAATTCAGAGGCAGAAGCCAGCTGAGTTTTTAAATCTTCAATCACAAACTGGTATTTTTCAGCTTCATTTAATCTACATTCCATATCCACTATAGTTTGCTTGGCTCTTTGAACCTGCTCTCTTGAAAAATTCAATTCTTGAAGAAGATCTTCAATTCTAGTTTGTTGAAGAGATTTCTCTGTCACAATAACGTCCATCTGTTGTGACAACTCTTGCCTAATTTTTTCCCTTTCTTTATCAGCATCTTGCAATTTCACATTCAATTCATTAATTTTAATATTCATTAAATGAATTTGATCTTTATTAACATTCTCACTAAAACATAGACTTGAAGTTTTCTCCAATTCTACTTTTTGTTGCAAAAGACGCTGTTCTATTTCCGCTGCATGTTGCTTAATTAATTCTTGCTTCATTTGTACAATCTGCTGGCCGTGCATTTCATCTAATTCAGCCTGAAGTTGTGCCAGTCTCCTTTGTGTTTCTAATTCCATTTTTTGCACAATGTCAGCTTCAGACTGGCTGTCTTTGTAACATCGTTTCTGCAGTTCTTCCACAGTTCCCATTAATTGTTTTATTTCATCAGAACATTGTCTTTCTTTTTGTTTGTAGGTGGTAAGTTCAACTTTCATATTACTTATCTGCTGGTTCCTTAGAGAAATCTCTTCTTTCAATTCTTCAAGTAATTTACTGACATCTGATAATTTTTCCTTAAGCTGAAAGGAATGTTTTTCCTCTTCTCCAAGTTTTGCTTCCAGCTCTTCAACTAATGCTTCTTTTTCTTGAAATTTACTCAAATCTTCCCCCTCTTTTTTCTGTTTTTCCTTTAAAAAAATGAGGAAAACCATGTTCTTATTTTCAGCTAATTATGTGAACATGTAAGAACACTTCCAGACTTCGCTATTTAGTCTTTCTTAGAAGGCTAGAGAGGCTATGTTAGTTATAAAACATAAATATAAATTATCTGTTGACCTCATTTGGAGGTTTCCTGCACCCTTGGAATAACTGAGAACCTCTACCCCATCCATGTCATCATGCCCCTCCCCTACTCTTTCCAACCCCCCCGTGTCTCTATCACTTTTAACAACATTTAATTTTTTTAGGTGGTTTTAAAATGTTTTCCACAAAGGATAATAAAAAATAGTACATGAAGGAAAAAATTCATTCTTTGCTTAATGCAGAGAAGAATGTTCAAGCAGGTAATTTAGTGGGTTATTTTAAAAATAATGTCATTTATTGAAGGTGTTATAACATACAGTACAGTTTCATAATTTGCTCTAAATATTTCTACAACTTTTTAAAACATAATTCATAAAGCTGACATAAAATTTCCAGATTTAAATTATATACATATTATGTGTTAGTTAACAGAAGCAGTGTCAAAACTTAAAATCTTTGTATGCATTCTATGCAGCACACTCATTATCTGTGCTTTGCCTTTTTTATTGCAAAGGAATTACAAAATCCTGCAAAGTGTTTAGGAAAAGAGAACTTTATAGTAAGGAACATACCATTTCATATGTTGTGATTTTCTCTTGAAGATTCGCAATCTGCTCTTCAAATTCTTCATTCCTTTTTTGGTAATTCCTAAGCAGACATTCTTGTTCTTCTAGCTGTTGCTGATGTGAAAGTATCTGTTGCTTGGCTTGCAATAAATCAGCAGCTGTGCAACTATGGCTGCTGTTCCTTAGGGCTTCGCTTGCCTGCAACTTGAATGTTAAAGAAATAAAACCTAAAACACATCAGGTTTTTCAGAAACAGCTTGCGCTACATACAGAAACAGTGATCTTTACTTTCTTCTTCCACACCACAAGCCCAAAGATTTCTAAGTTCTTTTGGAGGAACTGAAACATCCTTATTCGTTTGGGATGGCCAAACAATAAAGATATTTCATATTAATTAAATATTCACGGTGAGCTAACATAGGACAGTAGCGTCTCAGACACATCACTAAGTCGTAAAACCAACTAGTTGCAGCTATGGAGCCCATAATCAGATTTTTAATAATAAAATCTCAGGTTTCAGAATATAATCCACTCGAAGCCCAAAATAAGCTACGTAATGTACTTAAACAGCACGAAATATTACAATATTCAACTGCAACACTGCAAGGTGTAGTCTGTGTGCCTATGGCACCTCAATCACCACGCTTTTTAGAAGAAATGTTTCTCTGAAGCTTCACTTTGTTATTTAAATATAATAACCTTTTAATAACACCACAAAGGCAGCTTTTATCCAAAAATATAATAAAATATATAAGGAGTGTGAAGCTGTGGCTCATGGAAGTTGATGGCTGGATGTTTTGATTTCAAAGGGAACATTTCTGCCCAAAGCTCTGAGATTATGCAAGTGTTTTTCCCCAGGATAACTGCCATAATTCAGCATTTATCAGAAGCTATTACCACATAGTAGGAAAGAAAACAGACTAGTATTCATCATTTTATAGTTAATTATTACAGTAAAACAGGTACTATAACAACAACTGTAGGACCAGGAAAATGACTGCTGATCTATACTAAGATCTATACTGTTTTTAAAAAATGCACAGAAAGTTTTTCTGCAGGAAGTAGCTATTTATGGAGCCTCCAAAGTGACGCCTATTTTCAAACCCAAATAAATGTTGGTAGCTGTATAACTTACATGCTGAAACTGAATTTGTAGCTTTTGACTCTGCTCAGTAAGCTCCAAGAACTCCCTCATGGTTTCATCCTTTTCTTTTCGTGCCTGCTGTAGGTTAGTAGTGAGCTGAGTGATAATGTCATCTCTTTTTTTGATAGCAGCTTCAAATTCTTGCAGCTAAAAAAGAGAGAATTTGAACTATTAATGCACATGAAAACCACAGACAAAAAATACTAGCTAATTTTACTTAAGTAGGAATAAGTCAACCCTAACCTCTCTCTTTAAACGGTGTCTCACTAGTAGAGCTTTTGTATTTTCACAAACGCTATTTGTAAAAATTTCAGAAACAGAGTTTTTCCCCCTCATTGGACAATACATGATCTCTCCATAAAATACAGTTATCAAATAACAAAATCTGAACTTTTAAGAAGGTTAATTAGTTTAATATATAACTTGCTCTTAAAATAAAAAGTGTGGACACATAAACAAACCACCATAAAGGAAGTCAGAATATCTACTAATAATGTTTAAGCAATTTTGTACAACTACTCATGTTCACACACTTTTCCCACAATAAATGCAAGTTATATCATCTCTCACTTGAAGTGCAACAAATAGCATTCATTGTACTAAAGCATGTAATAGATACCGTGCAGTATCCTCCACTGTGAACCCAGGGAAACCATTCATAACTACATGAGAAAATCAGTTCAAGATGCAAAATGGATATAGCATATTTAATAGATGAATCATTTTTGATTTGTAATGATGAAGAAATTATAAGAGTACGAAAAAATTCTTTGCAACTGTTTTATTTTTTGTAGGATTACACTCAAGCAGTCAGAAATTCTACAATATTAATTGGCAATTATTTTTGTGTGCATTTATAGAAACATGTTTCTCAGTATAAAGTCCCTTTTTCAATTTGAACTCATTTAAGGCTAGTGGAAGCCTCATCTCTACCTACTGCAAATTTCTTTAACCATTAGTCATCTGTAACTTTTGTTTACAATGTTCCCAAAAAAACCTTCACTGAGTTACATGCTGAATCTTGGCTGTTAACATGGTAATGCTTCCAGATAAAGTTCTTTTTAGAACACTGGAGTCAACTCCTACTTTAAAAGCACAGGCCTAATGGAAATAGTAGATGTTTGTTATAGTAGAGAAAATTAGTAACAGATCAGGAACCCGAGTGTGCTACACCTTCGCATTTGCATCTGTTCAATGAAATTGAGTAAGTAAATATGTCAGTTCCAAAGCACACCATGTTATATAATTTCCAACTTTTAAAATTCCATCTCTGTTCTTGACAAACAAGCAGAATTAAAGCACACAACTATCTTCCCCGCTCCCCTTATGCAATTCTTTTGCTTCTTCTAAAAAATAAACCATATGCATTTTTTAGCTGAGATACTACACACTGTACCACTATCACACAAAAATATACTGCAACTATTAAAATATTTATGTACCACGGCCCCAAACCCAAAAACACTCAATTTTGTTTTAATATATTTTTATTTTATTTTAAAAATTATAATTATAGCCATTTAAAAAATGCAAAGACTCTTTCAGGAAAAACTAACAGCAGTTACAGTCATTAGAAACACTTATTTTCTTTACTATGCTATAATTATGACTATTATGTTTAGCACAACAGATACAAGACACAGTAATTAAAATTCAACACTGGACAAAGATAATAAACCACCTCTTCTGGGGCAACCACTTAACTGGTGCTATGGCAGATAAAATGACACCGATTATCACAGATAAAAGACAAATAATAATAGTAATAGTAATAATAATAATAATAATAATAATAATAACAATATTNTAATAATAATAATAATAATAATAATAACAATATTGCAATAATAATAGTGCAATAATAATGGTGAAAATAACTGAATTTCAGAACTTTTCTTTTATTCTATAGTAGTTTGCAAAACAATAGCAAAATACAGTGACAAGACCTGAATCCAAATTAGGAGAGAGACAAGTCAGACATGAAGCACAACAAAGCACTGACTTGAGTGCATTGCACCACTGGCTTAAACTGGAAGAATATTCTTTACTTTAAAACTTAAGTTTATATTCCAAGGGTATTTCTAAAGTAAGAAACGCCTTCCAGTAAACCCAAATTATTAGGTGTTTTAAATTAAAACATTCTTACACTGTTGTTTTTGTATCTCTCACTGTGAAGTCTGACATAAAAACACATTTTGGTTCAGTTATATTATTCCTTAGGGAGTAAAACCTGAGGTTTTTTGATCTTGGAGGAACAGGAAGATGTTAAGTCTCTGCATAAAAGCCTTTGCATAACTATAGAAGAATTAGGGCTTTTCTTGAAAATTGTCTTTCCATTCCTAATTTGAAGAAACTCAATGCAAAGACAATTTGAATTTTAGTCACAAAATACAGAGAAAAAAGGATACACAATGGAAATGCCATTAAAAGTAATAGAACATGGTATATAATTGAAAGAAATTATGTGTAATTAATTCTATATCACACACTGGGTGCATTCTGAACAGCCGCCATTAGTGTGAACTCCTTCCGGTGACGTTCTGCATTTTTGCATGTAACCAAACAGCAAGTAGAAAGCAACATAAGGTAATTATACCTGTTGCAATCCTTCTGTACCATAGGCTGCCCTCATTTCTTCTATTTCTCTGCTTAGTTCTTCAATCTCTTGTTGTTTTCCAGCCAATTGATTCTCCATCACCTCTAGCTGTGTGTGTGAGTGCTGCATTCCATGGTCTGAATGAATGTCTCCAACTCCAAATTCTTCTTCCTAAATCAATCCAAGTTCCTTTACATGCCAATTTCTGTTTTATCACAGTAAGTAAAGTCAAATATCAAATTCTGCACCAAATGCTACCTTAGAACACTGACATACAATGCAGCATCAAAGATCTTATTGCCATGGTAACCTCCTTTGTTAGTATAATTCACACCTCAAAAGCACTGACACAAAATGTTTCTGCGAGTTGTGCTCTATAACCTTAGCCTTAATAGATGGAGTAAATCGGTGTGCATTTCAACTTTAATGATAAACTACATTAATATAGCAAACAATGCAGATGCAGAGCACAGCATGCAAAATAAAGTATTAGTCAGCAACAGTTTTTGTTCAAAACAAATTGAGGTGTTTAGTATTCTCCATTAGTATTACAATTCAGTTTGCAATAAATACTGTACCCTGATTAAATCTGCAGGTATAGCTGTTCTTGTCACAAAACTGCAACCATTTACCTGTATAAAGACAATTTCTAAATACATTATTTGAAATAATGCTTGATTTATATTTCCCACTTACTTGAATCTTACGTGGCAATTTCTGAAGACCCATGGGAATTGTTATGCTACAAAAATTTACGTCATTTGAAACACAAAATAGCTTTCTATATAGCAAATTGCATCAAAGTAAGCATAGAAAACACATAAAATACCCAAAATTGCAAAAATAAATACTATTGTCTAAAAACAAAAACCTTACTACAAATCAACCTCTAGAGAAAACAAAGGAATTCAGATTTAAAGGTCAATGCAAAGCTTTATCTTTTAAATCATTAAAATACAACATTATTGCATTTTAAATTATATGTTTAATATTTTTATATATAACTAAACATAGTTATGCTTTCTGAAAGATTTTTATACACCACAAGATTTAGTCTTTCTGAAAGTCACCTATCTCTTGATAGGGGATAAAAGGCAGTACCATAAACTTTCATGCTCAATTTGAAGGAATTTTGTGAAATAGAAAAAGAGCAGAAATGACACATTTGACATAAGACATTTGAAAAGAAATCCTCTTTCACTCACCTAACACTGCAAGCCCTTTCAGTTTCTACGAGAATTTTGGTTCTACTCACGGTACAAACCAAAACTGGCAAATCTCCGAAAGGCAAGCACAAGCCAAAGCAGCAGTTATAAGTAAAAAAAAAAAATCCAAATGAAAAGAACATGCTGCGTGCACGAGTAATGAACAAAGACAGGCAGGCTTTTAAAACAGCAGACCAATGTTCAAAAATGAGAAAGCAAGAACAGCTGCATTTCTCCTCAGAGCTGTTTATTACATCAGAGCCTGAAACAAAAAAATGGTACTAGAAATGGAAAGGCAACATAGTATTTCAGACCCAAATACTATGTTTAAATCAAAAAAAGAAGCTGTACTGCTCAGATGTCTGCCATAGCCTAGATCAGGGCTTACTTACAAACAACTATCATGCCTGAGCAAATCAGTAAGTGCACTGCTAAAAATGGGATCAATACAGTCATTGAATTTGTATTAAGCAAATGAATAAATCTGCATTAGAGAATTTGCAGAACGGACACAGTGCCCTTTCAATTTCTGACTTTCTCAGTAAAAAGAAGATACCACAGAGATTACTACCTTAGTTCAGAAAGAATAAAGAAAATTGCAGCAAACAGCAACTCATAGAGTCATTGTGTATCATTTGTGTATTGCCAGATGTTTGCTCTATGTTCAGACATACAAATGTCTACACAGCGCCTGGCACCAATGTCTTTATTCAGATTTTGGCACATGTCCCAGATTAATAACACTAGCAGTTTAATAGAAACCATTATGAAATCCTTCCTTTCCCCTTTGTAACTCCCATTTTATTTAGGCTTAATTGATAAAGATGTAGTGTACAATCATTGTAATCTACCACAGTGGATACATTTCTCTTCCCATGAATCATGTCTATGTGCAACTAACAAAGACACTTTATAATAAGAGCTAATAGAAAAGGCACAAAAGTCTTATCTCATTAGCTGCTCCAGACTCCTCAGCAGCTGAAAATTCTACAAAAGACCTTTAACTTATAAAAGGGATTTTGCTACACACATTCAAAACAACTGTCTTTAATGTCAGAAATCCTGCTCCCTTCACGAGAGTCTAACTCTGACATCACACAAGTGATGCACACAGTAACATGGTAGTCCATGCTGTTTCTCATCTGATACCTTCTTCTTTCAAATGCCTTACATCTTCTGACAAAGTGCAAGTGGAAACATGACAAGGCAACAAATTGCACTGCAATCTGTGAAAAAAACCCCAGACAGCCAGCCACAGCAGGGTGCTGTATTGAGGGAAAACCTTGAGAGCAGCCTGGGAACCCCTGGCATGTGTAAATTCTGCTGTATAAGAGCAGACAGTTCGTAATGAGATATTAGCTTCAAAATATCCTTATTTAAAATTAATTTTCCACTCATCTGAAATATATGAATTCAGTAGCTCAGATGCCAAGCTGAGTGTTAGTAGGCTACATAAGGCCTGCAGGACTCCTGTGTTTTGACTTATGGTCCCAGTGATTTACCCATTTAGAGACCACCTGCAAGTCTATAAATACTCTTAGTGTATATTCTTATAATTTCTTCTTTAAAAGCTTTGCAGTTCACCTTTAACACTGAAACATTCTTATGCCTTAATTACCTATGATGTGCTTAGTTACATACCCCAGGAAACAATTAAACATTGAAAGAATCAAACCACGTACCATTTTAACATAATGAAACCAAGAAGTTACAAGAGCTCTGGATAAAATTGCATAAGCAAATAATCACAAAATAAGAATAGATTAAATTTTACAATACATTACTCAGCAGCCACAGTTTTGGTGGACAAAAGATACGAAACAAGTGAAATTTATGGAAGTTTCTCAAAGGACATTCTGTCTGATTGTTCTTCCTTCCTTGCATTTTGAAAATAATTCACGGAAATAGTATTTACTATTAAAAAGTAAAATATAATCTGTAGTCCATTGGCTAAAAATAAAGGTTTCATTTATATCACATCTGTTAATACACAGCTTAAGGCAAATGAAAGGAATATTCTTTCTGAGAAACACAAGGAAAACCAACTTCCACCACTGAATTAAGGCAGTGATTCATGACAATTGCCACCAGAGGTCAGAATTACATTTATGAAATCACTGTACTCTTTTTAATGTTCCTTAGACCTTGGAAGACCTGAAATTGTATCTCAAAAATAGCAGTAGTAATACATAATGTGTAACTACTTACAACATTAATACCATTACTACAGAGACTTCTCTCCATAAATAATAAACTAATGCTCAGCATAAATCAACATATACTGTTCTGCTTAAAAGACTTGTTTGATTTGGTAGTAGAAACATACCGAAGTATCTGGAAGAGATTAACCATTTTACCTCATTTTTCCTTTCCCCCTCCACCCTTTCTTGTACATTTTGGACATCTGATTCCTTCATAAAAAATAATATTTTGACCTTGAACACTGCTTTTCAATGTTCTTAGCCTCTCCTCAATTTTCTAGTTATATCACAACTGACTATATGAAACTTAGCTAAAATTAGCAATTAGGTCAACTTGGGAAAATGCATTTCAGCATATTTTGGGGGCTTTGGAGGGGAGGGTTTATACTCCATAAACAAAAGCCATTTTGAGTTTGTGATGAAAACAGTTACAATCCTATAATATAACTAAGGTTAGTAACTTCCAAAGGAGAACAATTGATGACTTTTTAAAATACCATGGCTTAATACATTTTTCTATATATTAACAGAACAAAACCAGGTTTCTTTATGCAGTAGTTAAGGTATACAATTTAATTAAAATTAAAAAAAACAAACAACTTTCTAGACTTCCTATTAACCATCTTTTCAGAGATATACTTTGCAAATTGGAAAGAGAGTCAAGAAGAGAAAAAAAAAATCAGGTGAGACAGTTTTTCAGTTATACCATAAAATTGAGGCATATGGAAAATGTATGGGAGCAACTTTACCTTACACAGTTATAAAACACCCCAAAATTCCAACTGTTGGAAAAAGCCTAACTTCCCTTAGTTCTGAGTTCAAACCATAATCTTAAATAGCTAACCACCATTATAATTTAAGACTATGCAGGTAAGTGTCATTGTTGCTGAAATTGAGGAATTTGTCCCAAAAGACAAGCTGCTCATATGAAGGATTTACCAGTCTTCAGTTGGCTACTACCTTGATAATGTAGGTATTAGAAAGGTGGCTGAGCAAAACTGAACAAAAGACTGTATTTACAATAAATTTCCTTCAAGACAAGAATTTTTATATAAACATACCTTCAGTTTTGCTTAGACAACTGTACTGCCTTATAATTTTGTGTCTGCTAAGTCTCCTAAAGAGGGAAATATTTATCACTGAATTTTATCCAATTCCTCAAGAGAAGGGGCTGAAGAATTAAAACCATCTGTTTTAATTTATCAACTACAACAAAACAAAGTATTTATGACCTATTTGAATTTGAAGCATGACAACCACAATTCAACTTAATTTCTGGCAAAACCACTAAAAATAATGCAGATGTTCTAATCCATAAGGATTAGAGATGGATCAACAGGCCTATGTCTCTTCAAATATGGGGATTCTTAGAGTTCTGAAAAGGAAATAATGTATTTGAAAAGAAACCTAAGGTCAATATTTCATATATCTGCATAATAATGCTACTACAGACAAAATTTAATTTATTCTCATCTTCTTCAACTGAAAAGGCTTCAGATAATTTTATTTACAGTGTGCCCATGAATGGAAGCAGAGCTTTTAATAATAAAAGTAACATTACAGCCGATATGAAACATATTGAAAAATCAGCTCCTAAAATATCTGCATTCCTGTATGTGATGTCTCCTCATTTCAGATACCAACCAATTGTAATGAACTGGAATTAAAAAGAGTTTATTAGAAAAGATGGCAACTCTGACCACTTGAGCTTGTTCTTCACCAGAGCCAATATCATGCTACTATTCACGAGTTTTGTCTTGTCTACTTATGTCTAAGAAAATAACTCTCACCGAGGTAAAAGGTCTTTTTGCAGGAATAAGAACTGCCTAGTAATGCATCTGTCATTGCATTTTTTAGGAATATTCAGACTGCAATTCTGTTGTCTTCAGTATCTGAAAAATTGCTCCCTAATATCCTCTGCAGGTATCTACGGAAACCTTAGAAGAATGAAGGAGGTAAAATTAAGTGTTTAGATGTGAAACTTCATGTTAAAATGAGAGCTTTAAATTCAACTGAAACTGAAGCCCAAAACACTAAAATCAGAACACATCCACAATTACCATGAGGCATTATACCAGATGTTTTCTGCATCCTGTTGCCCTGTGCAAAGACATGTTTTCTTCAGCATCTGCAGTCTCCAGCACTGTTTTCTACCACCTCAAAAGTGATCAAAATTTCAGCCATATTTCATTATATACATAATATGTCTCACTTGTAAAAATACATGAATATCAATGACATTGTCAACTGTTTTCAAGGGTTCATTCTTCACATACTGCAAATTCCATTTTAAAGTAATCACATATCATGGTGATGCATATTCTAAAAAGGTGCACTACGGTCATGGCAGTTCTTCAAAAGTATGTCTGCTATATTCTCAATGGCAAACAGCAGTGAGATTCATTTGACTACTTCATCCCCTCTTACTTGTTGCTAAGCTTAAGATTCTGGGTGTGTTTGTTCTAAAGTGTTTAGCACAGACAACTGCAAAATAAAACCCTGACTGTCCCTTCACAAAGTGATTGATTGAGACATGAAAAATTAGATTTTTAAACTAAAACCAATTCTTACTGTATTCAGATGTTCCATGGCTATTTCTTGCTGGCATGTTCTTGACCAACCTTTATGCATGAGGTAGTTTACTCCTTACAAACATAACTGGTTTATCTAACAGGACCCAAGTTCCATATACACAACTACACTTCAATGTGACAGAGATGATGCCAATATGTGGGCTGACTGGCTAGCAGCTAAGCCCCCGCTCCAGTCACTCACTCCCCCACCAGGAAGATGGAGGAGAGAATTGGGGGGGCAAAAGTAATTCAAATTCATGGGCTGAGATACAGTCAGCTTAATAAGTGAAAGAAAACAAACCAGCCAAACAACAAGCGACGCACAGGCAATCGCTCACCATCTCCCACCAGCAGACTGACACTCAGACAGTCACTGAGGCTCATTTGAAACTCATTAAAATGTAATCGACTTGTTAAATAGTCTCTCACTGAAAATTAGTTGAGATGCACAGCCACTACTGCCATGGCAATACAAAGCATTAATATGACCTTAAGGATGACATTGCTACAACAGTTTATGTACATACTGCATTATTTATTACAGTAGCCATCCCATTATGGAGTTGATATAATGCTTGCTTTAATGGTACATTGATCATACCAGTATAACATTCAACAGATTTGTCCATAATATCACATCTTCTCTTTCCTTCCTCCTCCCTTTGAAAAACTGTGCACAGCATTGCAGCAAACATGTAACAGAAAAGGTTGAAAGAAAAGCTAGGAAAAACATTACTTCAGTCTTACCTCAGAACTGTAATCTTCTACTGTGGTGGAAATTTCACTTTCTGGCTAAAATAAAATATTAAAATATTTACAATGATGGCACTCTAAAAATACTAAACATTTTCCATTTTACAGTATTTGAAAACACCGAGGTGTACATGAATTTGATAAGAGTATATGCACAGTAACGGCCACCTTCACTTGCTTGAAACCCCAGCTTTAATAAATTCATTTTGCTGTTGAACTATGATCACAGAAACACTATAATTTCATGACAAAATCTTTAAACAACCTAAAGGTGCAAAACAAAATTTTGGAAATTTAACTTAATTTTCTGGGATTTATTTTTGTTTTTTTAAAAAGAACTAAGTACCACAAAAAGGATTTGCCTCTGCTATCTCAATTTTACCTAATTAGGAACTTTGCTGCATTGTAATTAAGAACACAATCTTATACAGAACATCATTTTCATACCTGCAAGACTTTTGATGTTGACTAGAATTTTAAAACAAACACTCATCCTTCAGCTTCCATGGAAACCAAGGAAAGATAAAAAGACAAAGACTCAAATCTTGTGATCTAATGAAGTAGAGGAATTAAAGGAACAAAGCCTTAACAAACTGAGCATAAACGTGCCACAGCAGACGCCTGAATGAAACAAAGTGTATCTTGATGAACTACATAAACTGTATCAAGTTTGAGAATCAAAATGTTCGTAGGAAAAGATGCAAATTAGCTATATAAGGTGCACTAATAAGTGCACTTGAAAGAAAAACTTGAAAACTTGAGAAGTGTAACCATGAGTTAGAACTACTTTGGCAAAAATGATGCACACATAATAGAGCTTGTCCAAAACTCACTTAACGTGTTAGCCAGCCTCACATTAAATCAGTCTCAATTTTATATTGAATTCTGTGAGGCTTCTTTTCAAAGGAACATGGTACATTTTGCATGAGTAAACATAGGTAAAACTTGGAATGTTAACTGTGTTTTGTTTTGTTTTTCAAAGTAATCTACCACTCCAACCTCCAGAAGTTCTGCAGTTTTTACAATCCTAGCAACATTGATACTACATATTTTGAATCCAACATGCAGCTCCAGAAGGTAAATAACCTAAACAGAGGGTTTTACAAAGGGTACATTGTTTTATGTACAGAGTGCACATTACCTTAAAATATTTATTTGGAAGTTAAAATTCATACAATGCATATAATTTTAAAAATAAAAACAGCTCCACCTGAAAAATAAGACACGGACTGAAACAGAAATCAAAATTATGCTTTAAAACTCTAGGGTGACAAAAATGTTTCTGCTATGGAACACAAATTTAGTATTTTAAAGTACTAAATTTTCACACAAATATATTTTATTCATATTGTTTATATTTATATTAATATTTGTGTATATATACATTTATATCAAAAAATTACATCTTGTTTGTAGTCTATGTCCTTGGTCTAGGACAAAATCCTCTGGAAGAAATAAAATCAGAGAAAACCACATTACTTTTTTTTCATAATACAGATAACAAATAAATGGTAATTATCTTCTTACAAGTTTTCATAGTTTGTTCCAATTCAAGAGTCTTCACAAAGCATGATTAGAAGCATTCCTACAGAAGCTCAGAAGTATTACTATAAACGTATATATATAGCTAGATCTAAGAACTCTTCAAATCTTTATATACAGCATGAAATATAGGCACTTCTCCAACATGCAAAAAACAGGAACAAGTACTCCGACTTCTTCAACAGTTCTTCCTTGTAATGCTTTTCAACTATAAAAACAGTCTCTTGTTCATAAGGATGATGAAAAATGAATTTGTACATCCTCAGACAAACTCAAACCTAGTAAATAATTATAGAAAAAGGCAAAGAATTTGTAGGTTGAAGCTTAGGCTGGAGTGAGAAAATATGAATTCTCAAATGAAGTTGATTATTGAAAATAATTCTCTAATTTTGTTATGGCAATTTGGCCAGATATGATAATTTTTTTAAAGTTAATCTATTGCTGGTGCTTTCTGAATATCAATCTAAAAAAAAAAAAAAATTAAAAAAAAACCTTAAATATTTTTTAAAAGATTGTCAAAATCACATAGTGCTCCATCAGTTTAGGTGTACAATATCTGTTAGCAGCATAAATAATCTTTCTAAAATGTCAACTTCAGTCCTGGGTCTAGATAAGTTTTTTGCCTGTTAAAACCAAGTATTTTTGCCAAGGGATTCTATGATGTTAAGGACAGAAAGGTGGCCATATGAACTCCAGTTATATGCACAGTCTCCTGTGCTAACGGGATCATCCAAACCCTGCTAAAAACCAGTTAAAGAGAATTAAATCCTATGAGCTCACACATTAGACCCCAGACTGTAAGACTTCATGTTATTCTTTTGCTATCAGAATCTGTAACATACAAGCAATCAACATTTTACAGGCAGTCATCCTGCCCTCCAAGTAGCTATGTTACTTCCTAAGACCTGACCAACTTTATTTCAAAATCCAGTTTCTTCCATTATCATGCCACCTGATCTGTATGCTTCAACTCTTCTTTGGTCAACAAAAGTAATTAGGTTTTACACAGCTCATTTGAGCCCCAGGGGTCCAGTTTGAAAGGAAATAATTTAAAAAAACTCTTACTACACACTCTTAGCAACACAAAATCTTTTGACAGGATAATGCCAAGACGGCTATTTATCAGTTCTCTCAACCCTTTATGGAATTTGAAATATGTATTTGTTACACCCTCAAAGCTGTTTTCCACGTATTCTATTAACTATGTCCCACAGCATTTTCTTGCTGCAAACAGTTACTCTCTTCTGGAAAAATACTTCAACACCTTATTTAGTATTTTCTTCACTGACAATGTAGTTGATTTTTAAAATACATTGAAGAGACATCTCAAAGACTCTTTATAGGAAGCTATCTCCATCAATTTTTCAGATGGTACCTTTAATGATAACAGCATTCAGAAAAATTTAAAAAGTTCTGTCTGTATATATACTTCAGAGGAAGTACTGCAAGCTGATACCAAAAATAGGAGTACCAGCTTGTGGAATACAGCAGGCCCATTTTAGAGTAACTTGTTTCCGTATGCAGTTAAGCACTGCTCAAAAGTCATGTTCTTGGACACTGGACACCCAACAATATTGCAGGATTCATAAAAGAAGTCATATACAAAATTGGCCACAAGAACTGAAAAGTGATTTTCATATTTCTTTGGAAAACTTCTATAAGTAGACAATAAAACATTTTGCAAGAACCGACATCCGTACTAAAGTACTCCAATTGCAATGGATGAAGGTATAGACTGAGAATTCATGGAAGAGAATTCTACCTGAAGGAAATTACTGACTTTTTTATGACCTCAGTGAAAACTCTCACAAAATGTAACTACAAAAGGCTGGAATAATTCTTGACCAAGTTATTTTGACTTGGCCATTTCCTCTAGCAATTCACAGAGGATCACAAGTAAGTCTAATTAAGGAGACTGTGACTTGAAGTGAGGCAAAGAGAATGTAACCAGAATATCTCAGACACAAAACCCTCTCTTTTAGGTCATCTTGAACTTTATGGGCCTTTAATACTTGTAGAACATTCTGAATTTCATATTGCCTTATCATGTCGTCCTTAGTTCCCAATATCAAAACCATTCAATTCAAATTCCCAGGTAATTTATGACCCAAACCAATTTACTATGATCAAATTTAAATTGAGTGCATTTTAGTGGAGATAAACTGCTGCCAAATCTGAATATAACCTGCAGCAAGGTACTGGACTCTGCAGTGTGTAAATTTCTGATGGTATCAGAAAACACCATCAATACCGGTAACCTAAGCATTCAATTAGGTTTCTATTTTTTGGTAACCTGGACTTTTAAATGTTTAATCTAAAGTGAAAAACCTTGTAATTCTGCAAAAAGACCATTCTCCAATACAGGTAATTTCTGTGCCAGTAAATCTATTATATATCAGTATTTACAGAGATAAAGGAAGGCATAATACCAGAGATTGTCTTATGAATCAAAGAAAATTAGCAAGTTATCCTGGCAATCTTCTGGCCAGATGGTGAATGGAAAGATGACTGGCTTCAATCAGAACAATATGCTGCTGAGAATCTATTACCTTCTCTTGTGACAAAGACTTTACTATTGAACAGACTATTTCCAAACATTTGCTTTTCTTCATTCTTCAGTTACAAAACATGTTTCAACTGATGCTATATTATCTGAAGTGACTGGGCCTATTTTGACTGCATTTTATTTATCCATATTTTTTTTTAAATCCTCCATCTTATTGTACATCCCAGAATACCTCTTTCCTAGTCAAAGCCTTTGGTTGCTCTTTGTTTTCATACTTCCATCATAGGAATGTCTTACCATATTCACCACTTACGCCCTTTCTCACTGAAGCATCCTCTCTGTTTCTCCATATTGCTTACATACTTTCTAATTTCTCTCACTTTTCTTCATCAGTTCTCAAGAATCCTACCCAGTGCCTCCTTCTTAATCACCTGCTGATCCTCATCTGTCAAAATCTCAGACACTAACAACTGTAATACCTTATAGAAATGAAACAATGAACATGGAGCTATAAACTTTATCACCTACTTCAGTTAACAGTAAAGCTATTCTAAAACTATTACCAAAAGGATTTGTCCTTTGAAAAACAAAAGACGAGTTACTAATCCAACCTTAGTCAATTAGCAGGTATTCTTCATTACAGAACTTTGAACTTTTCTTTTCTAAGAAGCTTTGTATAATAGCTTTTACTACCCAGGTGACTCAAGGACAATTTTACTGTGACACGGGTTAATTTCTTTTGCTTTCCTGGCATTAGGACATTCTTGCAAAGCAGTGTGCTCCAGTGCATCATTTCAAGACTTCCCAGAAAAGGTGATCTCAGCAATTATTTACCCTAGAAGTGGCTTTTGCTTTCTTCCGTTTTTAATTGCAGAAGTCATAAAAAGAAGCAATCCTAAACCCAAGATTTTCATTTATTCCAGTTTATTTTATTATACGTTCTAGGCTATTTGTACTTCGATATGGAAAAGGACACTATGGATGTCAACACCTAAAGATATCAGGGTGCAACAAATAAAGACAAAAATATTCTCTTTGTGAGACAAAAAGCATTCAATATGAAACAAGAGACTTTCACTAATAAATACCAACTGGCACTTCTTGAAGAAATCTTGTAAATAAATCATTCCTCCAACAGTGGGTGGAAAACCTTTGAGATTACAAATATGCTCAGATGGAAGGTAAAATGTAATGGCTAAACAATGATAGCTTTTCCAGAGTTCTTCCAATTAGTTTCTGCTGGAGGGAACACAGGAGGATAGAGGAACCCACCCTTAGGAACACAGAGGGAAAAAAAAAGGGAAATGGATGACTGCAAAAAAACCCCTTTGTACTCTAAACACTTTTGTCCTCTCTGAAAAGAAACTCTTCTACCTTCACAAGGGAAATAAGCTGCCAGAGGAGTATCTGTATTTCACTTTCTGATATTCATACTGAGTAAGAGAACCTTTTTTTACTTCTATTTGGACATGCTAATTCCACTGGGGACTAAAAAAATCATACTAGAAGAACTGCAGGGAGAGAAACTTCTACCCACAAAACTACCACAGATGAGCCCAGTCAAGATTTTTAGATAGACAGGCAGTATAGTCAGATGTTTTGAGTCTGTATTTTGTGGTACAGAAGGAACAATTCTAAATATCACTTCCAGTAAAAGATGAAATAAATTAGTAGAATCAAAGTTTAGCTAGAAAACGATCCTGCATAATGCTTCCAGTAATCCTGTCTCACTCTTCTGACACAGCAACCTACAATGATTTAATGTTGAGTGAAAAAGCAAACAGCTCAAAGCTGCAATTCTCCATTGCAGAGATTAGCCTGAAATTGCCTATTACATTGGCTGCCATTTCAACTAAGCAAGCTCCAATCCAATTACTGTAATACAGGCTCTCTGTCCAAATCACTGCACTTGTAAGACTAAAAGCAGTAAATTATGAGATTCACTGAAACACTTTCAGAGTTTTCCCTCTTCTATTTATACTGCAAAGACTTTAGCAATCCCCTTCCAACTACAAAATACTGATTATTCATTTAAGTAGTATGAGTAAGGAGGCCATAGACCACATTTAACAAAGAAAAATGCTCTCCCAGTTGGGAGCGGGGTTTTTTCTGTGGAAGTGAATACTGGTTTAAAAGTCACTATGTAACTCAACAGAGTCAAATGACAAATTTACATGATTACCATGCTTATTCTTTTAAAGCTACAATCTAAAAAAGAAAGAATGAAACAAATCCCCTTCCCCTCAACAAACCAGAAACCCAGTGCATCTCCGTATTTATTTATTTAAACATAAGATAAGTTGCTTAAGGAGTAAGACAGACCTCAGAAAAATCATACCCCATCTTAAGAATGCATCTATGCATGCAATCTTTAGCAACTGCAGTGCAGTATTTTTTCCATTTCTAAAATCATCTATGTCTTGTACTGTATGCATTTAGAGGCCAGCACAGGCCACTAGGACCAATCTGATCTAATTAGACCCGCTTTGAGACCAGGATCAGACTAGGTGACCTCGAAGGTCCCTTCTAACCAAAGTTATTCTATGACTCTGTACTTCACCCTGTTTCTCCAGCTGTAGTAGAGATATTTATCCTAACAAGGTAAATACATCAGCAGAGTCCATCTGCAACTTCAAAATATATTTGATCAAGGAAATTACTTCATACAGTTGTCATATTTATGTAGACAATTGCATTATTAAAACAACAGTTTAAGTGATTCTCTCTAAACACCTCTCTTCCCTAGCAGCCCTCTCTTGTTAGTGTAGATAATCTGATGCATTTCATAAAGTACATCTTTCTCTTTTCCTAAAGGGCAAAAAAGTCATATCTTCATCTATGAAAATATTTATTCTGTTATCAAATTTCTTACCTCCTCCAGGAAAATCTGAGTTGAACAGACACTTTCATTGAGTTACTACGAATAGTTCTGAAGCCCTAATGTGAGCTTTCTAAGAATTAAAGGCTACATATTAAAGGCATGTACCTACAAGGTTCAAAATATCTAGTGTATTGATATATTGTAGGCTTAAAACTGTAAAATAAATGGATCAATTACTTTAGAAGTTTTCATTTGCATGTATGATTTAGTCTGTCTGCCCCTCCACCACAGAAAGTTTGGGGTATTTTTTTTTAACAAAAATGCAAAGAAATTCAAAAAGTGTAATTTCTCAGTTAGTCCTCAGTTGCTGGAAATTCAATAATGGAGCCAAAATGATTACAAATGGTCTATCCTAGCACAGGATGGACAAGTCAAAATGCAGAGCATTCATGTGTACCACATCTCTCAGAAATGACTGCATTCATCTGCACAGAGCTGGGAATCTGCATTGAGATACTTGTTCAGAATGCCACCCATGTCATTTTAGAAGCACTGGTTTCACGAATGGAGTAAGTTATTCTGTAGATAATATCAGCCTCTCTCGTCCCTTCCATCTGTAATGACATTACATGAATTCATGTCCACTCAGAACTGAACTGGACTGCCAGTGTATGTCATACAGCATCTTACAAACTTCCTAGAGCAGGTACTTTCAGCCAATAGCACTCAGGATTATATTTCATTAAGCAGTGAAAGTAGAGTAACTGTTTATCAATCTCTTAAGCCACCCAGTTCTCAGCAGTGATTTCCTAAATTCATTCCTTCTCCTCATTAACCAGAGTGACTCAAATTACATTATGAATACAAGAAAGATGTTTAGTTTTGCATTTTGGTGTAGCCATAAGTGCAGACGTCAAAAATCCACTGCAATTTGCAACTTCTAATAAAACAAAATCTATTTATGCACGTTTAAAGAGTATAGCAGTACAAACACACTTTCCATAATCTACAGGGGACTGACTACAATAAAAAACATGACACCAGCAAGCAGGTAGAAAGCACCTTCCTTGGACATACAAAGTCAGACAGAAGCAGCAAGGAAATAGTGTCCAAAATCTCATCCTATTCCTTTATTCCCACTCTCAAAATGAATGGATTATTTTATACTCGCTCACCCCCCAAAAGTGACTGTTATAGCCTGAGACAAACTTACCTCAATGGTGTAACCCTGGGTGTGTTTGATAATTTCTCCACTATGCAAAGTCCTGATAATAGCAAAGTCAGCAGTAGCACCTGCTCCCCTTCGACTGCTGCACGTGGATATTTCATCACTTCGAGATCGATCAGTTTCAATCCCATCTTGTATTGATTCTTCATCTTTGATGTTTGCTGTTTTCTTCTTTTTTTTCTGCTTCTTTGATCCATTTTGACCATCAGTTTGTGCCTTCCGCTGCCTAAACTGGGCAAGCTGTATAGAAGATAAAATCTTGTTAAAGGTGAAAGTTTTCCTCTTTATTACTAATGACATCCTCTATAAAGGCTTACTCGCTACTCTACATAAAGCTTCAAACTAATCACTGCTGGAAAAAACAAGCTGGAAGTTAATGTTGCATATGTGAGACAGACCCAGATTATTTTTCCATTTACATCGTTTGCTTTAACAAAATCTTAAATCTAAACCAACATTTGATTAATTCCTTTTCAGTTTCAGATTCACAAGTTACTGTTCCACAGACTGATACCTAGAAATCAAAACATTCAAAGGCAAAGGTACAAACGTCATTATAAAGGACAAATGCAATGAAATAACCTGATCTCATTTTTCAATTTTATAGTAACCTGAAAATAATTTGCAGAAATTCCTTCTAATTTTTATTTCAGAGACAGATAAAAGCAAACTTCTCTTCCAGCAAGTATCATATGAAGTTTCTTTAAAAGTTTGTTATAACTCATAAAAGCTGATAAAATTACTGAAAACATCATAAGAAACAGCAAAGTAGCAAAATACATATTAAGGGAATAGTCCAAAACCAAAAAGTGAGCAGATTACAAGACACACTACCTTGTAGCAAAACATGCTGATAAGCAAAAAGTCACAGGTGAGCCAGGCACACAGTTTAAAAACCAATTAGTTTGTAAGCTATTCAAATACTGTAAGACACTGCCTTTTGAAGAGCTTATCACTTTTAATCACTTTACAGTGGTTTACACAAGAAAATCCATTTAAAATATTTTTTTCTTAACAAGAACAGAGTTTTTGTTCAAATAAAAACAAGCACATCAGGGTTTACCAATTAAAATTCAAAACTAAAAAGATCCTATAAATAAAATCCGAAAACAAGAATCATTACTTTCCAATTGAAACATCCAACATTAAGTGCTACAATAGATTTCATAAATGCAGCTCCAACATAAAGCATACAAATAAAGACCCTAAAGCTTTAAACTTTCAACATCAACTAATACTCGAGTATCATGGGTTTTTTAATAAATATGCTGCAATTGTAAAAAAAAAATATAGAAAAGATAGCATATTTGCTCATGATATTCACCAGTCGAGAAAGCCAGGCTTCCATCCAACTTCTTCAGGAACACCCAAACCGAACAGGACACACAGATCCCCCTTCCCAGTCACTGTTGGTTACAGTGCACGGTATCACCTGAAGTGCTTTCTAGTTCTCATCTGGCCCCAAGAGAGCTGAGAAACCCCAATCTAAATAAATGCATCACTGAGAGATCAGTTCTGACTTGTGGCTAGTTTATGCTTTTGTCCCTTTATTTGTATTTCTTCGTGGGTTTCTTCAGCCTCCTTCCTCTCCTTTCTTAAAACGACGGACAGCTTGGCATATGGCTCCTGCTCCGTTTATGGGAGGAGAACCTGAAGATTTGCTGAGCCAAATATGCTCACCTAAGTACTTAATACTTACCTCCTCCCCACTACTTTTCTAATTAGTTCAACTTCATGATTTTTTTCTATTTTTAAAATACGTACCTTTTGTTATTTCACAAAAAATCTATTAAATCAAAAAACTTCTAAACAGGAAAAGAAAGGATAGTCTCCTTCTACTCCAAAGTTTAAGAGAAAAAACCCCCCAAACAGCCAACCAACCAACCAACCAACCCAACTCCCCAAACCCAACTTAACAGAGATTTAGTTTCTCAAAAATGGGAAGGCTAAAGGTTCCGATTGTCCCCTTAGGATATTACTACATTCTCCTAAAACTGTAAGTTTATCTCAATAAAATATTTTCAGTTTATCCAAAAGAAGAGCAAAATTTGTGCAAATGTCCCAATGACAGAACACAAACAACCTGACTTCAAGTGTAACTACTGAGAGATTTTGCTCTTTTTATGTTTTATTTTTAAGTAATAGATGACATGTAGTGCCACTGGTCAAGAACTCTCTTCCCCAACTTGATTGAAACCTTCTGTAATGGAAAGTTAAGTTGGCTTTTTTAAAGCAGCTTTACAGTCTTTATTTGTCTACAAAATTAGACATGTAGCTCAAGGACAAACGAATTACTCCTTGTCTCTCCACAAGTATTTTGCATATTTTAACTGAGGCATCTGGGCATGCCAGATTTCTCTCCTTTCAAAATTAAGTTGTTGATTGTCACTTCTGCAGAATTAACAGATAAAAATCTACCATGGCAGTTATAAGCAGATCCAATTTTTTTTTTTTCTGTTCAAACACTGATGAAGATGAGCACATATGAAAGCTAAACGAATGTGAAAATGAAAATGTCACATTTTTGTGTTACACAAGTTCTCAACTGACAAATTCTGTATGAGCATCTAGGGCTTTGGAAACAACTGCACTAGGATGCATGCACAAATCGTAGTACTTTTAACCCCACACATTCAAGTACACACAGAACTGTCCAGCTACTAATGCAACTTAAAGTCTTATTTTTAATCAAATTTTAAAATCTAGAAATGAGAGAAGCGGCACAGCAAAAAGCTACTGCTGACCAAACACATTCTGTGATGCTCACATCAAAACAGGGGAGTCTCAGATACCGAATTCCTTCTCATGTACTAGAGTCCGGGATCTATCTTTGTTCCAACGACAAGCAGGGGAAAGTCCACCAGCAGTCATGGGAGCTAAGGAAAACAAATTCTTTAGAATTAAAGCTTTCAGTTAAAAAGAAAAATACTTCCAGATTTTGTATTTCTAGAAAAACAGATTTTTCCGGTGTGAACAAAATGTGAAACAAATACACACTGATACAACGTCATATCCTGTCTTCCAGGCACACCAGCTTAATTACGCCAGAACTAAGCCTGTGGAGAACTTAATGCTGCTTCCATCAGTTCTGAATCTGCAGTTATGAAACAATTCAATGTCAAGTCTCTGCTGAGTTACAAAAATTGCAAGCAAGGGCCAAGTATGTAAACACAGGAGGTACTCATGAAGGAGGAAGGATGCAAAGAAACAGAAGCTGAAGGACACTCAGAACAGGTTCTCTGCATTGATACACCTCTAAGAACCAACAGAGAACGAGCACCTTACCCTGTGAAAGCATTGGGAACACAGTCAAACATAATTCAACTTAAGAACATGTTTTTAGCACACATGAAAACCAATCCAGAGTATTTTTTATCACTATTCACCTATCTGTCAAGACATTGCCTCCAGCTTCTCCCATTACGCTGATAAGACCTTGCTTGGATCCTGCAAGCAGTAGGAATCCCATTAAAAATTTCATCTGTGTTTTTCAGTAGTGAAGAGCAACCAATTTCACTCCTTGACTCTCAGCTTTTGCAACTAAATTAACTAACAACTTGCAATTCTCAGCTCATAGGTCTTTTCAAGTCCTGCTTCTGGGCAAAAAAGCAATCCTCTTGGAAACAGGCATGTTCACGTCATAGCATTTAGAAAAAATAGCGTATTGTCTGAAATATTTTGATCAAATATCCAGTGTACAATGAAAGGAGAATGAAAATATGTTTCTTTCCTTTTGATGCATAAAAAGGGACAATAAAATTGTGCAGGAAGAATGACTTGTTTATTTCCAGATTTTCAGAAGTGCCATGTACAACAGCTACTCAGGTTTCCATCAGTTTGAAAAATGGGAAATGGATATTAGCACCAAATTCTGTCACAAGACATGTTGTCTCTTATAAACAGAAAAACACTTACTGAGAGTCACCAGACTACAACAGAGCAGCATGCAAACTGATAATGGGTATACTTTTCAAAATCATTTCCCACAGTAAAGAACAATTGAACAGAAGAACTTAGGTTTTTAGATGATATATGCATTTATCTAGTTCTAATTATGACCTCCTACTCATGAATCCCAAAACAACATACTACCTCCAATTCCCACATCACAGACTGCACCAAAATGACCAAACCCCTGGTACAACACTATCTTCACTTTTAAATGCCGGTATCCTCCAACTGGCACGAAGTCAGAAATGAGGACAAGAATCAATCGCTATTAGGAACTAAATACTCTTGAGACAGAAGGGAACAACTAACTTGCAGAGTGGAGGGGATTACTTGTGTAAACTGTGTCAATTACCATAGTTAATGTACTGCTATAATTACAACAGCAGCACTGTGTATTTATTCAGCTACCTTCAGCAGATTCTGACCTTTGGCACTTGTGCAAGCAATCCGGATTGCTGGGTTACACTGTGTATTGATTAGTTTCAAATATGGTCTGACTGAACTATTTCTAGAGTAAAAGTCCATTGTAAAATAAAATTTGGCTCTAACAGAATGCAAAACTTAATCTCTTAAGCACTTTAAAAAAAGTCTGAACAAAAGCTGCAACATTTAATCACTGCCTATATACCAGTAGAAGACAACACTGAAAAAATCCATGGAATCAATGAAGCTACATTTGTAAAGCATCAATAGCTATATTATTAGTTCACATGCTTAAAAGACTTTTTAGAACAGAAACACATTAAGTGCCATTTAAAACTGGATGCCGTTTTACGAATGCTTGTTATTCCTTAACATTCTCAGATAATGTAATAAATCTGGACAGCCTCATTTTCAGAGGTATCAGAGTTAACAGAAATTGAAATTGCTCAGTGCTTCCAAAGAAGGATGTTAGGAAATAAGATAAAAAAACATTTGCTGTAGTTACTGTTTAAAAAAACAACTTCCAATTGTTAAAAAATTCATAGGTATAACATATCCTGTACAAGTACAGCTGCACAGCTACACTTCATGTATCTGTACACAAACATCATTAGATTCAAACTTCAACTTTCTAAAACGAAACATGTCAAATTCATTGCTACACAGGCATTTCTTACAGAAAGAGCAGGGTCTGTTCATCTCTCACAACTCCTCTTGAGTACAAAACCCCTATTTCTTTTTTTATATTCATTTAAGGAAAAAGTATAAAAGGATGAGTCACAAACTTACAGACTGACAACAAAAAGGAATCTCAGACAAGCTGCTACAAGCAAGTAATTCTACTTTTTTATTTTTACACAGTACAAAAAAAGCATGAATGGAGATCTACATCATGATCTTGCATTTCTCAAGTACTATAGCTTCAAAAGATGTTCCAGACACTGCTCAAGCTTCAGATTAATGTGTCCTTCTCAGAGACAGGGACTTACTCTTTGTCAGAAGTTCTCAAACAGTCTGATGTCCAGTGAGAAATGTTCTGTGCCAGACCGGGTCATATTTAGATCACTCATCCAATATAAGAAGACAAGGACTTCTGAATCTTCTGGTCTCTAGCTAAAAACAGTAGTTAGCGGCTGAAAGACAAATTGACAGCCCTATAATATTCTTTATAGATAATCTGGATGATAAAATTGAATACACATTAAGCAAGTTCGTGGATCACAACAAACTGGAGGAAAGCCAGATACAGCAGAAGGAAGAACCACCATACAGAGAGACCTCAACATGCTGGAAGACTAAGCCAACAAGAACTGCATGTGAGTTAATAAAAATAAACACCATATCCTGCACCTGGGATGGAATTACCCCACATTGCAATAACAGCTGGGGACTGACTGGGTCCATGTGTAGCTCTGCTGAAGAGGACCAGAGACTTAACCTGGTAAGCTACCCCAGAGCGAGCAGCAATGAAAGGAAACCATCACACTTTGAATTAACTCTCAATATTTAATTTTGTGATTAAATACTCAATGTATGACTGAAATGCCCCATGCAATCCTGTTTTGTAGAACAGAATTTGATAACAATAATACCATTTGTTATTTGAGACTGCCTCACAACACAGTGGAAAAAGCCCAATGAGCTAACAAAAAAATCTTGGCTTCAGTGCTTCAATGCAAATGTTTTATTGAAGTGTAGAAAGCATATTTTCAACTTTCAGTCTAGCAGACTGAAAGTCTCCACAGGAGCAGTATCTGCAACTGAGCATACTGAGGGTAAGAAAAAGTGAAATAGAATTTTTTGTCAGGTGTTGCTTGAACTTTTCCACCAAACAAAAGGCACAAATTTGACTTAGAAAGTTATATTTATTCTGCATATAGAGTGAAAACTACAAAGTCTGCTTTAAGCTGCACCTGAATGTATAACACGCATTGTGGCAAACAGTATTGTGGAAGAGGCAATACGGTATGTCCGTGATATATCCCAGACCCAGACAGACGCTGGCTGCAAGAACGTAATAACACTCGGACATGTAATGAAACTCATGGTAGATCATAAAATAGTCCTGTGATAGAAAGGCTCAAGCTTTTCTAATTATATTGCTCCTAATCCCCATCACTGAATGATAATAAGGTATAAATTCTGAAAGATTACTGAGAGTGAAAGTGAAACCAAAATATGTAGACTGAGACAGACTGCCACCTTTTCTTAAAAGGTGAAGGATTAATTTAAGAATCACCTGCCCTAGTAATGATAGGTCAAGTTCCTACTCCCCTTAACCATAGGTAAGCAATTATTCCTACAGAAGCTTTCAGTAACACAAAAAGAACAAAAAGCAGAGCCCTGAGGTAGAATTTGTTTTGATGATTTATTAAGCACATATACATCCCAAGAAGTTTTGACATGGTGTCCTGCAAGCCAGTAGTGACAAACTAAAAAGGCCAACCTGAATTTGAAATTTTGACATGGTTCAGAAGTTGGACATTTGCTGTGGTTTAAGCTTATCCATCCCACCTTACCCTGGATAACTGAAAAAATACCTGCCATAATCTCTTTCTCACCCATGACCTGGTTTTATGGTTCCAATACACAGTAACGTTTTTATGTGTCGTAGCAGCAGGTAAGAGGCCCTCAAAAGGGTAAGGAAGAGAGTCTAGGAGATGGCAACAATGAGATTCAGGCAGTAAATCTCACCTGGGCTGTTTAAAACTCATTTGCTGTTAGGCCACCAAGTTTTGTAAAAGATTGACAGTGTGACCCCTAAAGAGATGTTGAACAGTTAACTGGTATTAGAGAAGGAAGTGGCACTTTGTCACTTTTGTCATATTCTCAGAAGGTCTAAGCACTGACGGTTGTCTTGGCAAAGCAGGAACTCCTGGAGTGCAGCTAAGTTTGTAGTGCCTGCTTCTTCTAGGTTTCTGATGTCTATACTAAGGAAAGGATAACTGAAAGTAAGATGAATGAAAAATCATCAAATACAGAGAATAAACAGACATCTTTCTAGTGAAGTCTACTGATTCTATTATGCTACTCAGCAAATAAGAGAATATCACAACTCTTTTCAAAGCCTGAGATAAAAACCTACAAAAAGAAGATAACTGAGCAAGCAACCTGCAAATACTTTAAACATATTATGTCACATAGCTGAAAATCCAAACTGTAAGTAAAGAATTAATGTTCTTTGCAAGTTTCAATCTGCTTATCTGTTGAGCCAAACAGAGCTTTACATTATTTGTTCTATTCAACAGATGCTGAATTTACTAAATGGGAAACATTGGGCTGAATGAACAAGAAATTATCACCCAGGAATGAGGTATTTCCAATCTACTGATTTTTATGTTGCACTCACATCCGGATTTTCCCAAATAGCTTGAACAAGACCTTAGAATGTCTCCCTTTATGGAATCTTAAGTGGCTCATGAGTATTAGTTGATGACAATAAGACTATGAAAATTTCCAAAGAAATCCTGTAGTCTCTTCCTAAATAAAAGCTTGAGAGTCTTTCAGCTTCAGAGACAGCCATTCCTTTGCTGTCCTCTGAAGAAAACCAATGGGGTCACCACAATTTACAATTATAGCTATGGTATCATGAAGGACAACACAGGATAATGAGAGCAACAGCACCTCAGGCAATTCTTTTTAGCAGTCCTTATCAAGTTAAGAGTACTGTTGGCAGTGCTAATTACCAAGGGCGCTGAACTGGAATGAACCCCTCCAGATGGCACTGTGAGCTGGAAAGCCTCAGAATTAGTGTGGTTCTGATCTGGTCTGCTCTTCCCCGTCCCAAGAGTTTAAATAGGAACAGATCTAGGAAGAGCTAAGTTCATTACAGCTGGGTTATTTTCTGGACAAGGAATGGAAGTTAAGTGTATGAAAATTCACTCTAAGTCAGGTTACAATGACTGACACAAGTACACCAAGCACATTTCAATGCTGGATTGCTTCAAGAAAAGCAATGCCTCAAACTAAGTTCTAAAAAAATTGCTCAACTGGTCTTTAACTAAACTGCTTCTACATAAATGATTTATATATCAATCCTATCTACTTTTTAATTTTACTCTTCTCATATTGAATGCTGCCGCTCTGCTAATATAGAGGGTGAAAAAAATCATCTGACCCACATTGGTACTGAATGCCCCCAAAGCAAAGAGGAAATAAGTGGATTGGGACAAGCTATGAGCAAAAAAAATGACAGGGCAACAGAAGCTTGTCTCATGCTGCTTTCTAAAAAAACACAGATCATCCATACTTGAAACCTAAAACATTAGGAAGTCTTTGGCCATCCAAGCTAAAGGCGCTGACATAAAACCGAGCCTCCTTTACTCTGCATTAAGTGATGAGGATCACCAGTTGCGTGCTGTCTCAAAAGGCACCGCCTACCCGTCGCTTTTGCCCAGTTTCAAAGGCTCGGTAACAATGAGAAGGCAAGAGTTATGCACTGACAGAAACACACTCCTGTTCCACCAGTTTTATGTGTAATACCAACTTTAATTAAAAACTGGATCCTGAAATATTCTTCAGTTAGGCTGAAAAAACCCAAATGGCGCAGAGACAAAGTCAAGTCTTCAATGTCCTAAAACCTTTTGAAACAATTTTTGGAGAAGAGGTGGGGAAGGAGGAGGACTTATCACAGTGCTAATGAATGGAATCACAAATACTTTTAAAAAAAATGTTTCTTCCTCTACTCCCTAAGCCTTTCTAAAATAATCCAACTTGCCACAGCAAGTAAATCCCAGGCCAAAGCTAAAATTTAGTCAAATAAATTTTAATAATGGAGATACAGATGTTTCAGTTAATTTTAACTTTATAAAAGAATGAGGGAAGAAAGGTTTTACTACTTTGCTGAACTGCCAGTTTTTAATAAGTCATATGATGTTCTCCACTAATTCTTGAACTAGAAAACTTCACTGCTTTGCTGTGTCGTTCTTCACATCTCATAAGAGCCTTTTGAAAATTTGCAGCCAGAAGATGGGTTTGTACATTAATTCATTCTTAAAAACTCATCCTAATATTAGGCTTAGGTACTCTGAAAGCATTAGTTGCTTTCCATACAGTTACAGTACTGTTCATTGGACTGTATGAACATGTTATCCCACTGTTCTTTAGACTACCAATATTTATCTTCTGGCAATTTTCTGAGGTGTTTTGGTATCCACATAAGGCTATGGACAGCTTCAGCTGTGACATCCATTTAAGAACAGTGAGCTCACAGAAGTGCAAGACCCTAAACAAGATGTAAATATAGATGAGGTTCTATTAAATGAAACAGCTGCTGTTTTAAAGGTGTATGTAAGAGTCTACACTACGATTTTAGTATCAGTTTCCCATGAATGAAAGCACAGGATGCGATATGTTTTGCTGACACAAACAAAAGATAGACTTCAGGAAGTGAGCAGACAATTTGATCTCTGGTAATTTAAGTCAAGCTATCAAATGATCATATCTTAGTAACACTTAAACAGCTGAACAGTAAGTGGTAGAGGCTATGACAGACAGAATAATAAGTAAAATTTCTGAGCTCCAAAAGGAGACACAACCTTACCTATCACAGTCTGGATGTATAACAACTTGATACCCTTTCATCTGAATGAAAAGTTGCCATAATTCAAAGTTGTCAGATACTGTGTTTGAAATTAAGAATAACTAATAAAACTAAGCCATGGGTGGCATGTAGTAGATGAAATTAGGTAGGTACACAAGATACACGACACCAACCAAATGGAAGGTAGATTGCTGTGTATGTCTACTGGCCTAAGGCATACACAGTAATCAAGGCAAAGCTTGTACTCAATATATCTGATCAGATAAAGATAGAGGTAAAACAAAAGCAAACTACTAACAAACAATCAAAAATGCCTGGGACTTGCAAAAGCTATCACATCTTAAAGTCTTTGAGACAGAATAAATAATTGCCTACAAAACACACTTCACAGAAAAATCATTAGACAGAAGCCACAATTAGTACAATATTTCACAAAGGTGAACTCTTTAGCAAGTTTCTGCACTGACATTTTTTGTAAGGTTGTACAATTACAAATATGGTTAAGATTTTAAGTACTTTTTTCCTCACTCAATTCCTAATGAATTCAGCCTTCTGAAACAAGTTATCTTCTGAAAGCAAAAGGCAGATACTGCCCTCCTGAACCGAAGGTAAAAATCACTTAAGCATTAAAACTAGGTTGCAATTTTATATCTGCTTTTTCTTTCAGTATTGTGTTTGATTCAACAAAATTGTAGGACTAGGCTTTCCATTTACTGCAGTTGATTTCTACAGACCCAGTGAAGTCAAGCGAGTTACAAAAATGATCAGTTTTGCTCATTCTTATCTGCAGAACCATACTTCATGAACTGTTCACAATTAAATATTTAAATAAACCATAAAGATGAATATGCTACAGACCACAAGAAATACAGAAGGAAGTAATGGACTTTCACAGATAGCCAGCTTCAGTCAGGCTTATAAAAAAATATATCCCAAACATTTATTTTACAGCATAGTAGCAACTTAGAGGTTAAATATAAGCATTAAAACATTAATCTATTCAGAATTTCAATTTCTGGAAAGCAGCAAAGTCATCAGACATATGTCAGTATATTGCCTTCTGTATCACCAAAACAAATTTACTAACAATCTGAGCATTGATTATGTAGTAACTTTAATTTAGTTCTTCTTAAAGCAACTGGTTTAACACCTGTTCTTTAACAAGCATATAGTTGTATCAGCTATTTGACTAAATATAGTTAAATCAACAGCTGGAGACACCTTTAATTAATCCCCTGGAGCTCTTACAGGATAACTATTTTAAGAAAACAACTGCAATACAGTAACACAGTTAAGCATTAAGCATGTTAATTCCACTATATTTAGGTCTTTAAAAATACTCAACTCAAAAGAAATGTCTTCCAGAATAGGTACAGCCTAAAAAGTAATGCAACTATGTCATTAAATACTAGAAGCAGTCAGGTGGTTAGCAAATTTCTGCCTTGTCCTTTAATTTTCTTCACATGCTGCCCTTCTTCCCCAAAAAATAACCTTAGGAAATCATTCCTGAGACTGTAAGGCAGTGAAAAGTGAGTAGATTTTTTCCTTGAGCCCAAAGCAAGGCTAAATAGAAATCTAAATTTTGGTAATAATAGATGGAAAGAGCCAAGTCTGCTTCTGGTAAAAGAGAAATTATTTTCATGTCTCCTATGTGGTAATGTTTCTCCTCAATTATCATTTTCTTTGTATTAACCACACACACCTGCAATTTATCACATCCTAGAATACAGATTTTAGTCCTCATCTTTAACAGGAATGTGAGATGGGAAAAAAGTTACATACCACACTGAACTTCATAGACTGGGCAGAACAAGCCTAGTATTTCAAAAAGAAGTTCACACGGTTTCACTAAAAGCATTTTAAACTCTAGGTAAGAGCAGTCCTAAATACTTTATGACCTTTTGACTTTAATACCACTGAAACAACCTATTCTGACTTTGTGGCAGAACATTCTTTGTTATCAGCAAGATAAAGGTGGAAAATCTGATTAATTTTTTTCAATAAAACTTTAAACAACTTCTACTACCACAAAATAACATTGATTGATAAATGAGAACAAATGTTCTTCTTATTAGCTGGGCACAGAATGCTTTCATAATAGCAAAAAATAGCTGGTTCTAAAAAGCCCCCACTCTAACTTCCCAATTAGTATCAAAACCCATATAGAGTAATTAACACAGGATATTTAGACAATGAAATTTTAAATAGCGTATAAATGTTTTCTTTAATTCAGAAATACACAAAAATCATAACCTATGGCCATCTGTGCCTGCCAGTTAGAAGCCAACTCTAAAAATACAAAAGTATGAAGAAGCAACAGTTGCCAGTAACTCCACACAGTCCTTGTCAATCAAGTTACTGGCAACCTGCAAATTTATATGTAACACAGACACTTCATTCCTCTTATTAATTGTCTTACGTGTTTAAACGTTAAGGTTGACATTTTTCATTTCTATAAAGATTGAACTATTAACAATAAAGTATGAAATAAGAAAATACAAAACTTCAAGAAGTAATGATTCTCATGTTTCTAATAATGGTACCCTAAATACAAATTACTTACACTATATTTGATTTTGAGTATTACCAGACTCATTTATGTTTTTGCTTACATGAATTTACGTAAGAAATAACTATAAGCAAAATCTGTGTTTTCAACTGAAGAAAAATCCCCAAAATAAATTTACTTTCACTTGTTTTATAGCATTCTGTACAATGGAACCCACTTCAAGTGGGTTCCTAGCAAAATACTTGAAATCCATTTTCCCCACGCAACTAGTTACATGGACATTATGGTCCAAATTAAAGAGGTGTTCTTCCCCAAACTAAGTAGCAGATGAAGACAACACCTAAAAAGACAGACTTATTTTAGGGAGCATGGAAAGAGTGAAACACTATCATAAATTATTTTAATTGCAAGTCATCTTGCTGCATTACATCACAAAAATGCAGTTTTTATATAATCCTTTTGTTGCACGGATTAACCCAGCTCCTTAGGATGTAGTACAGTACTGAACTATTGAATGTATGCCTATTCATTTGTATTTTTTAAATTAGCTTTATGCTGTGTCTAATCTGGTGCTGCGAAATCAAGTATTTGAATGTGATTCTCCCAACAAAAAGGAATATCTTATTGCAGTTGCTTGGGAAGAATAAACTTGTATCTAAGTTTATTTTCTCCATTCTCTCACCACCCCAATATCCGCTGCAATGAAACAATTACATGGGGAGGAGTAGGAGAGAGGTAAAAGAGAGCTCTGTTGGCTTCTATCACCCCTTAATTTTGCAATCAGTATTTGATCACATCAGCCCATTATCACCCAAGATAACAGCTATGATGCTACCAAATAACATAATTCTGTTCCTCAAGTTATTCTTACCTTGTTTCAGGTAAAACCCAAGAATATTACCTACTCAAGTTGACCACATTAGAAAAGCAATATTTGGCTTAAAGAGGTCATGAGAACAAAAAAAGTACCAAAATTGGGATTGTAGGCAAAAATCAATGTTGGGAGTCCTCCTCCTGTTTCATGATATGAAAACAACAGTGTTGGCCACTACTGTGAAATGAAGGATCCCTTCCTGACTTCAAGCTGGATCATGCAATATCACCTCTCTCTTTCAGTCACCAGAAGATTCTGTAGGCTACCTTTAGAGCCCAGTAACAAAATGGAAATTTAAAATTCCTCCTTTCTGCCAATGGGAAAGTGTGTGAACTTTCCTCTACCATCTTTCATGTTGCTATGACTTCACGAGTTTTCTGCTGGCCTGTTCTTTCAGACTGACAAAGTGTCTGTGACAAGAAGCCCTATGCCTCAATTAATTAACCTCTCCCTAAGGCAGTATCATCTGTGAGCATGCAGAAGGCACACTCCCTCCAATTCTGCAGGTCATTTACAAAACATCCAACTGTACACCTGAAGAACACTACTTACCACCAGCTGGACTTTGCTTCAGCAATCTGAGCAGAGCAATCCAGCTAATTTTCTGCCCACCTTGCAGACCACCTATCCAGGCCACCTATCTCCAGTTTGTACAAATAGCCTGTAAGAGATGCCATCAAATGCCTTCCTAAAGTCAAGGTAAGCATCCACCATTCTCACCCCATCTACTGAGACACTCAGTTTATCACAGAGGACAATTAACTTGCCCCTGATAAATTCCAATCACGCTCTTGGCCTTCCTGTGCCTGAACACAGGTTCCAGAAGGACCTGCTCCATCATCTTCCTAGAGACTGCAGCCAGGCTGACCTGCCTATAGATCCCGATACTCCTTCTCACCCTTCTTGAAGATGAAGCTGATGTTTGCTTTTTTCCCACCGCTTCATTTTAAATCTCTAATGGCAATGACCTTTCAAAGATGAGCAAGGAAACAGCCTTGTAATGATAGCGACCAGCTCCTGCAGGATGCTGGGATACATCGTACTCAGTCCCATAAATATGTATACAACAAAATTGCTTAAGTGGCTCTCAGTTTGACCTCCTGTACAGTGGATAATACTTCACTGCTCCAATTCTGCCATTAAACTCAGGGAAGAGTTTCTCCCAGGGAGACCTGGGAAGCCCAAGGACAGTCCTTACCACAAAGAGGCAAAAAAAGCCTTGAGTGTTGCTTCCATGTCCTTTTGTACTAGAATAATTTGAATTCTAAGCCTCTTCACCATGTTTGCCTTCAGTTTAGCACTGTCTGTGATTCTTTCCACCGCTAATAATGTAAATACTGAGTGACACAGGCTTTGTGAAAGATTGAATGACCACCTACTTTGAGAGTAAGCCATTAAAACAAGTAACGCTAAGTCCAATTTTCTGTTCATTTGTAACCATGAAATGATGATTGTACTTAACAAGTCTTTAGTTTGCTTATAAGATGATGTCAAACAGTGTCAAAAATCTTTAACACTTTCAGCAAGTTCTGTTGGATCAGTCCTATTAACAGTTGTGCAGATCCCCAAGGACCTTAATGTTGACAACTCATTCAGAGAAGTCTGTTTAATTTAAAGAGCAATCTTTGCCAGTCTTTTGAGACTCCCTAATGAGTATATGCAGAGTCTTACTGATAACTGCAGGATAACTGCAGCCCTGGTTACAGTGTATTATCAAGCATCAATGTAGCTTCCAGGGGGCCAAGGTTGGGGATAATCAACTGTTTCTCAAAAATCATGAATTAGAATCCTACAACAAAAATCCTGACACATCTACAGAAAATCATGGTCAGGCAACTGCTGCTTCCTGTGGGATCCTAATCAATACTCCATTCCATCTCCCATAGTTCATTCTTCCACAACACACTGCAAATAGTCAACTGCAAATCCTAATCAGTTAACTTAAAAAAAACTACCATTTCTGGAGCACAGGGCTTTAAAGATGCAACGATACAGCAACACATAAAGAATTGCATGGAGAGAATCTGTATCTGAAGAGGCTTTGTCCAGACTTCTCTGTGTTGCTAATACAAGAAAACTTAAATCACAAAAGCATTTGTCATTTGTGTTGATGCTTCAAGAAAGGGGCTGCAGCCCACTGCATGATTTTCCTGATCGGCAGAATTCCGGCACTGCCCAACAATGCATATTTTTCCCTCCTCCTGCATTGTAACATTTAGTCATTATACTAAATGAGGAAGAAGAGTTTACTAGATATTGGCTGATAAAGGCTGAAGAAAGTATTTTTGGATGTTAGAAAAAGCATAAACTATTGGTTTACTTTAAGTCTCTGTGTACTCTTTACATTAACCTGATTCATGTAAATTTAACTTTTTCCTCCTAAGAGGAAACCAATTTAGTTGCATTTAAGTAGAATACATCTACATTTTTCCTCTCCACAATGTGTCCTCTTTAGTAAAAATGTAGTTATGACAGAGATATTTAAAGATCTAAAATTGAGAAAAATAAAACCAACAGGTAGAGAGAATATATAAAGGTACAGCAAGACCTCAAGAGTTGTGTTTGTACTTAATTTCTCATTAATCATGAAGCCTGAAAGAGGCACCTTTAGAATGAACAGACTATGTCTAAATAATACTTTATTAATAACCAACACAAGATTATAATTCAAGTTGACAAGCACCAACTGGCACAGAATCTGAGATGCTACATCTTTGGCAAAAAGACAATCAGCTTTTCAGATACAGACCAATAGTTTAAATTCAGTTCAAGCTAAGCAGGAACTGATAGCCATTCCTTGTTAATAAACACAAGTGATGTGGTGACTTCCATCCAGTTGTCAATGCAATCTTTTCAGGAACACTGTGTTGAGTTTTCAAAAGTAGTCCGGAGGATTTCGATACATTTTGAAGCAATTATTCATAGATATTCTGGCCACCTCTGTGCTTCAACTCCCGATAGGAACTGAACAAAACTTAAATTTTCATTTCAAGAAATGTTCGTGGTTTTGATTTTTTTCTTTTTTTAGTAAATTGCAAATACTTTAGAACAAGTCAAACTCACTTGCACTTCCATCATTTATGTACCTTGTTTATATCACTTTTACTTTAATTCCTACCATGTGGCGTGTCTGGCACTGAACGGACAGAGTGAGAATAAAGCCCACAAACCACAGGTTGTGAGAAACAGCTCTGTGAGGAGCAGAGCAGACATAAGGGAAGAACCAACTGCACGAATTTCATGCTCAGTGTGCAAGGCTTGACAGGCTTGTACTGTTTTGACAAGCTTTTATTACTTTTTACACGCTGCTGGATCATGAGAAGCAAGCTCACAAAGACACTGATATTGCCCACAAAACTGCAGACTTGTCTGTGGATTTTTGCTGTTTTATTTTTTCTTTTTAAGAAGGCTGAATTGAATTCCCGGAATATATTCCAAATAATGAAGAAAATCTAACACATCCATCTTTAAGAAGTCTTCTATCAGGATGTCCCTTATTTCTTTTAACACAGCAAATTAGGCTAGCTAGCACGGTGTACAACTCAACATACCACGACAGGGTTTTATCACTGTTATGAAGCATTACCTGTTAGAGTAAGACATTTCTCCTATTTACTTTTTAACTGACAATATATATTCTCAATATTTATTTGAATATGTGTATGTGCAAATATATGGGTTTTATGTGAAATCGGCTACCTCCCTTAGACAATCTAAATGGATTTAGGAATACTTAAATATTTTCCCCTTATTTTGTGGTTGGATATTGGGGGTTTCTTCACATAGAAGAGTTCAATGACAAGTAAAAAAGTCAGCAAACAAAACCAGGATTAAGGGACAACCTCTTCTAGCAAATCACAGCCTACCACTGAAGTCAGATTTGAATAAACTGTTATGCAATTTACTCTGTTTATTTTCTGGAACACCTATTTTATCAATATTTGCACAGAAATATGTTCAGTCCCAGAATCCCATCTACTCCATCTCTTCAACTCCACCAATCTTCTTGGGTCTTTCTTGCTATCACAGTTTCAGAGATATGCTGTAATTTTGCCATGGCAGTACAGTTTTCTAGGCTTTCCTCTGAAAACATTGCAAAAATGGTATATATTCTCTTTACCATTATTATCTCCCATTGTCAAAAATTTTAAATTTTCTTCATGTTTTGAGATTTAGAAGCACAGTCCAAGAGACCACCTCACCTCTTCTTTGTTTTGCCATGATGCTACAACTCAGTGCTGTTACAACTAGGATTTGATCACTCCCTCACTACCCTAAACTTTTTGTTTGGTATCTAGAGTCCCACATTCTTTTGCCCAGCAGACAACTGTTGAATTTGTTCCATCTGGAAGCTTGCTGGGGCTCCTTTTTAGAAGAGGAAGGAAGCAGGAGAACTCATTCCATACTTCCAAGAAAGTAAGAATTCTAAGAAATCTGAACATTTTTATTAATTCTTTAGTCTTTTCTCCACTGGTTGTAGGAAAGGTAGTTATAAAATGTTGGCTTCTCAAGAAATCACAGGAAAATGAAGATTAAGGTTTTCTTCAATAAACAGGAATACCAGAAACATCAACACAATAGGGTGTGCCAACTCTTTGCAGTCAACAGACAAGCGACTTATCAACATAAATTTCAAGATGTATTTATGTTTCAGCATAGCACTTAGAAGACTGCAATTATCAATTGTGTTTTGTTGAACTGTGGTACATTTATCATTCCAAATTCAAAGTGACATGTTAGCTTGTATCAGTAACAAAATTATTCTGAAACAAATACATAGAAATACCTTGAAATCTCTCCTATGGGGCAGATATTTAAGACAGAGCTTTCAGACCCTAAATTAGGTTTCCCAACAACTGTGTTTCTAGTACATAATCTTACATTGCAATATAAGGTAGCTCAACAAAGTTGGACCTACTCCAGCAACCTTTTTTTCTTTTGTTCTTATTTTCATCAGATTTTTCACTATTCGAAACTCTAAGATGCTAGAGTAACCATATATTATTCTGCAGTTAACACCTTTTTCAATATTTAAAAGCACCTAGTTGATTGGTTATTTCCTATCAGGAAAAAAATACAGGATTTTCTGGCAACACCTACATATGCCAAAAAGTCTAATTTCTTTGAAGTATCAGACACGATTTACTGAAAGTTCTTTAAAATGAATTTGTGGTGGTGATCAAGCTTATTTCCAAATAAGTACCAACAAACAAACTTGTCTGGATTCTGTTATAACAGGGAAACAAATTTTGCAGTCACCTCTGTTTTGCTATTGCAAACATGCACACTAAGAAAATAAGTAGTTTGAAAGAAGACCACAGAAATGAGGGAGAGACTAGTGCTAAAATGAAGAAAGTCCTGAAAGTAGGCAAAGAGCAACTTTGTGCTTTCTTTTCTGTAATTCCTTCTCCTTACACAAGGAACAAGAAAACATTTTAAACCGCATTTTTACAATGCCATTTCTTGCTTACACAGTGCTACTAACAATACTGTGTTGACTTATTTCTCTATTTTTGCAAAATTCACTAGCATTTTGAATTAAAGAACAATTCTCTCAACTGGCAAAAGAACAAAGATTATTTTGAAGTGATATTTCTCTGCATTCCCAGAAGAAAGTAGGTATAAATTAAAGCTCATTCTGCCTTGCAACACTATTGGAAAGTAGAGAGCTATTTTAAAGATTTGAACAAAAGGGTATACTGATAACAGCATCCAAAACCAATAATCAAGCCCTGTACCAAAAGCAAGAACAGATCTCTGGAATGAGGGAAATGGAAATCAAATCAGTGATATGAAGAAAAGAGGAAGACTTCTAGTAGTTTCAATTTTAAAGAATGTTGGAATCTCAGATTTCAATGCAAATACCTTTTTTTTTTTTTTTAAACAAATACCCAATAGAGTCCACAAAAAATTTGAACACATGAGAAAAAAAAATTAAACTTTCTTTTTACTTTTTCAAAGCAAAAAAAAGAACACCGAGTAAACTGTAACGAGCTGGTAGTCCTACTATCCTCAAAAGAAAAATTAAACTAGTCATACCAATTTTTCTGCTATTACTCATACAATATGTCTTGAAAATGGTCTCACAGATTTCCATTTGATCTCTCATCCAAGCTTTTGTACCACCCCATTAGCAATCAATTATACAGACAGAATATATTTACATCTCAAATGTATATAAATCTTTTTTTCTACAATACAACATAGATATCCACTGTTTTGAACAAAAATAAATGCATGCACAACAAGCCGAACACCTCACACTTTGCTCCTTCCTCACCTCTACTCAATTTCTGTCCTATCTTCTTTTACTCAAAAAGTTTTAAAACTACATGTTTTCTCTCCAGGGCAATGTTCAGTCCTTATGTCTGTGATTTTCTCTGCAAGACAAAGTTAGCTTTCAAGCTTACTCACGTTAATAATCAAAATACACACATGCAGTTCCACATATTCCTACTATTTGCATTTAAAATTGACAGAGATGCAAAGGAGTGAGCAGATTGAGGCCTGTAAACAAAAAGAAGCCAAACCCCACCAAGTTCAGAAGGACCTAGAAAAAGAAACAGCTTAGCAATACAATAAAGGAATGCCTAGGAACTAGATACAGATTTCTGAGGCTCTTCATGTGCAAGAAGGCTCCTTCAAATAAACTGTTCTTCATTATAGTACTTTTTCATAGTTTCACTGTACTCTCGAGCCAAAGCTTTCCCACACCTTTCCAGGAAACACTGGAAATCCAGTTGCTTCCTCTCTTGTCCATTAATGCACACCAACATCTTCAAATATAGACAAAGCACCACAGCCATTCTACGAACTTTTAACTCAAAAAGCTTCTTCCATCCACAATTTATGAAGAGTGACCACGATGATTAGGGCTTTATGATGAAATCAGCACTTTGTGATACAGCAAATATGACTTCTTTTAAGAGAAAAGCAGAGTAGGAAAACTCAGACTGAAAAGTAAATTCTTCCTTCCATAATTCTGTTTATTTTTGCTCAAGTTACTTGAGGCAGACAGGATAAACAAAATGAACATGTCTACACTTGAAAGCAAAAGATGATGTGCTAGTAGCCCAGCTCTTTAATGACATGTTAGTTTTAAATCTATTTCATTTGACTGACCCCGAAATTAGCTCAGTTGGTTAGAGCACGGTAACCATAACACCAAGCTTGTGCGTTCAATCCCCATATGTAACTGTCTTAAGTCACTCAAGAGTTGAACTTGATGATCCTTGTAGTTCCCTTTCAACTCAGAATATTCTGTGATCTGTGACTTCAGTGACAAAAAACACTTTAATAACCACTGAGATACTGCTTTTTTTCCTCTTCAGGTAAATTACAGGGAGTTTAAAAGGACTGTGTTTTACACACAATCTATACTTTGAGTTCTTCTGGGGGGATTTAAATTAGAGCTTTAATCACTGAGTCACACAACTATTCCATGCTTGCTTGAGTGTTTTATTTTAAAAAACCCCAACATATCAACCTTTCCTTAAGAATTCCAAAACGACTCAGTCCAAAGAGGCCAGAGATAAGTGAGTAAAATCTTTTCCTCCCCTCAAAAGACTAAGAAAGACATAACAATGCAAGCAGCAAACATTCTCAGACTCTTAGACAATGCTATTTTAATAATACATATAATTTTCATCTTCAGCCATCTGAAATATTTACATGCTAGACCAGATGACAAAATATGTAATTATTTCTTTTGACTATTCAATTTGTGAAGATAACTTGCCAAATTAGTTATACAACCTGTAATACTTGTCCACTGAGAGCCATTAGAGCTTCCCCAACCGACATCACTGTTCCATCTGCTCAGTGATCTTCTGGTATAGATGAAAAGCAGTAACAGCCCTTACTCTGTTCTCAAGTGTTTAAACCAAACCAACTCACTAATTTCTTCAGGTTCTCCAACAATTACATAGTTTCTTAGAACACTGCAACAATGTATTACAAACATACATAAAAGCTTTGAAAAACAAGGCAGTAAATTATGTATTTCTAACATTAGACCTGAAATCCTAGACCAACCCAAGAGAATTTACAAAATACATTTGTTTTTTTTCCTTGTTTACCCCTCCCATAGCAAAAAACAAGCATACAGCTAAGGAGTGCCTTTTGCCCACTAGAAATTTAAAGACATATTTAAATATTCTGCTAATTAAATTTCAGTATTGTAAAAAGGATCATTCCATAAAACTTGCTATTGATATCTTCATCTCAATCTTGCCAGTTATAATAGTTGCGCCTTTCATGTGTGTCTGTGTGCATAGATATTAAAATATTTTTATAAATTTCAAAAGCTTTACACCAAAATACCCTCAGTCCCTTTCTGACAAGGGAATCCAATTGCTGGCATTTTTATTCTGAAGCTAGCAAACTACTCTCTGTAGTTTTGAAAGTTGATCAAAATAGTGCTGCATTCTGATAAGAAAAGCCTGCTACTAAGCTGCTAAATAAATACATGAAATTAAAACACCTAACCCAGCTACCATAAATGGTACCCCCTTTAATGTTAGATGAGATTTCCAAGCAGACTGATGCACACAGGAAGCTACATGTAGTATGCCATATCAAGATCTTCAACCACCATCCCCTGTAGTCTTTTTTAAGACCAGATACATATTCACTATCTCAGGCTATCAATGCTATTCTAGAATCTCCTCAGCAAGGCACAAAACATATCTGATGGATTTCTAATGTCACTGTGTTTTAGGGGAATGATCAACCTAATAGCAATGCATCTGTATTTCCGTTGCTGGCACACATCTTCTCCCTTCCACTTTCCATTACAGTCAACACTGTTTGCCTTAACTGGCCTTTCTAACAAACACTCTTCTTGCTCCACCATAATGACATCATGAGATAAGATAAGTGGCCTGTTTGTGGGAGAAGAGAGTTCTATAGAGGAACTGAGAGATCATCTCAATGGAAGGGAGACAGACATTTATAGAGGCTGGGATAATATTCAGCAGATTTACCTTGTGGCAAAAGAAAATGAATGACTACAGGTCTGGAAAAAGGAGCATGTAATTTACTGGGTTTAACTTTGAGACCCCCTTGCCTTTGCGGGCTTGTAACAGACAGAACAACAACATATGGTGCAAACTGCTTCATGATGCAGACTTGGTGTAGTCTCCGAAAATCAGCAGGTACACATGAATATTGGTGAGCCTCCATCAAGACCTTTTTATTCCATTTTTCATATGATGTACTGGCAAAGGCTGTGTGTTCACACTGAGACCCATTTGCCCTGCTTGAGTACGCTTAGCACCATTCAGTCAAAGTAAAGATTCACAATGCAGCTCTTCATTTCCAGTAACAAGAAAGGAGGACTCAGAAGAAAATTCATTTCAGAAAATCCACTTTTAATGCACTTCTCTGTAAAAGATCTATGTGGGGGGACAGCGTCTTAGAAGACATCCAGAAAAAGTTCCATTGCAGATAAATTTACACAAAACCAAACTCCACATTTGCCTGCTTGATATTATGCTCAGGAAACAACCAAATGGTTGCTCTACAAGAAAGTTCATATGGTTTAATATGCACACGCTGAGATTTAGCAGTACCTACTTTACAAGAAAAAAACCAACCCAAATCAAACAAGAATCCAGGTCTCAATTGTGAATAATAACTCCACTGTTAGCAATGGACCAGCCACTTTCATGGCATCTTTTACCAGACTCCCAATTACCTACATTCATCTTGCAGTTTATGGAACATCTTATTTAAAATTTGTAATTTTAAGTGGATGGTTTAAGGTATCTGCAGTGTAGCAATACCTGCACTTTTTGCCACGGTAACAACACATACTTAAACACATTTTCTCAGCATTTAAATAACTCTCAAGTGATAAAGCTCAAAAGTTTTCTGGATGCTTGTTGCTGTGGTTTGCAGAAAGTATCCACTGGAGCCAAGCAATTTTAGGAGATGCACTGACTACACTACTGTGAATGTGTCTGAAAAAGAGAGAAGCAGCTGCAGGAGTAACTCCTGCTTCCATTCTCTGCTAACACAATTTCTTCTTTTCTGCTTTTATTAGTGACATTTGTCACTGAAAGACTGTGACCTAATATCCATTGTACAACACATTTAACTATATTATTCACATGTAAAAAAGGGGCAAATGCTACACAGAACACCAACGAAAAATCTGAAAAAGCTCACACTGCTTTATGTATAGCTTTAAAGAGTGACAATGACTTAAATCACAGGGGATGTTTAAAAGCATGGAATACTAAAGTCTCCAGGCAAATACTTACTTACAAGAACATCATTAGGTTTTAGACAGAAAAGACTAGAACAATAGTGAAAGTTATGATAGTACTCTTAAAATACAAATAAATTAGTAAAGTGTACATGTCGTTTCTCAAAGTTTGAAGGAAGCCACTGAACTCCTGCTAGAGTCCTGGCTTTTTGGTTTGATTTTCAGTAATTGTCAATAATTTTCTGTGTTAATCCCAGGCCAATAAGGGCAGAAAAATCTAAATTCTCTTGATAAACTCTTCATTGTGATTTATAATACTGGCAAATCTACTCCAACCATTTTCTTTGTGCACTACTTTCTAATTTTTCTAAAGACTTAGCCAATCTGTGACAGAATGTACTGCCACCAGGATCTAGTTTGTCCCAGTGCATTTTATGAGTACTACATAATGATGTCCAAACACCACTCTTACACAAAGCATTTAAGGAACAGGTTTTCCTATATAAGCATACAGCTCCATCTAGGAGAGCTTCCCAATGGACATTTTGAACCCAAACAGAAACACACTAAGTTAAGAAGTTTTTTACTAATACAGCAAAGTACCTATTCAATACTTCGCAGATGAACTGTATGTTTTCCATCGTCCACATAAATAAGACAATGATATTTCATAGTTTCATCTTTAGTTTGTCTTCGTTTTGTCGGTACTATTAGCTTCTGCCAAGTCACATGCATATCTTTAGCATGAATGACTGACCAACTTCTGAATTCTTATCATTTAGCTATGACTACAGGAAGGAAATAGATTATACCTAACGCCAAAACATTAATTTTATCTAAAATGCCATTAATTAGCTTGTCTCATTGACCACATCAAAGTCTTCTTTGAAGTAAAAGAAACAGCCCTCCTAAAGTGTAGTCTGGTCTGCTGCCCAGAAGGCGAAATGCTGTGCAGCCGGTGTGTTACTGAGCCACGCTTAGAGCAAGATGATAAGCTCCCCGATTAACCCTTGGGTAAGCCCGCAGAGCAGCGTCTGAGCCGCCTGACAGCCCCGAGGCGGTGACGGCTGAGCGCAGCTCTGCGGGCACCGGGGGTGCCGGCGCACACGGCGGGGTCCCGCGGGTGACTCACGGCATTCCCAGCCCGCCGGTACGGGCACCGCGCCGCACCACTGGAGGCATCGCTAATCCGCTGCCTCCTAAGGCTCTCTCACGGCATTAGTTTCACACTGAGGAACAGCTGTCGGTTTTATAAACTTCCTTAAAGGTTCACAGGGTTTCCCAGGCTTGTGAGGTAAACGGGATTCGCGCCTCGGCTGCGAAGAGTAAGGAGGTTAACGCTCCTTCTCCTCTTTCTCCTCGGCTCTTCCTCCGCCCGGCGCCGCAGCGGGTGCTGTCCGGGCTGTCACCGTCCGGCCCCGTGACGGGCACCTGTGGCGTGCCAGCAGTCAGGGGCCGGTGCCGCCGCGCACTGG